>JAMYWO010000152.1:9601-62753 GCA_024220525.1 Cochliopodium minus
ATTTATTATTTATTATTTATTATTTATTATTTATTATTTATTATTTATTATTTATTATTTATTATTTATTATTTATTGTTTTTTATTTTTAATATTATTATTATTAATTATTATTATTATTTATTATTTATTTTACATCATTCTTTTATTCATTATTTATTTTTTATTTTTTATTAATTTTTATTTATTTTTTATTTATTTATTATTTATTATTGTTTATTTTATTATTTATTATTTATTATTTATTATTGTTTTTTATTTTTATTATTATTATTATTAATTATTAATTATTTTTTATTTTTTTATTATTTATTATTTATTAAACAATATTTTAGGTTGGGCTGCGCCAGCAGGTCAAGCTTACAGTACCATCAGAGATTTGGCAACATTGGTCAACTTTTTCACGAACGGCTCTGTTGGATCCAACGTCTTACAATGGGGAACAAGAAAACAAATGGTGATAAAAAAATAATTTAAAATTCAATAACATAATAAAATAAAATTTAAAAATAAAAAAATTTAAAAAATTTAAAAAATAAAAATGAATAAACAATGAAAATAAAATAATATCATAAAAAATAAAAAATAAAATTATAAAAAATGATAAAATAAAATTCTTTAGTTAAAAAATAGCCCTTGAATAAACAAAAATTTTAAAATAAAAAATAAATAATGAATAAAATAAAAAAAAAAATAAAAATAAAATAAAAATAAAAATATAAAAATAAAAGAATCAAATAAGTTAATTTTTGAAAAAAAATCAATAAAAATGTTAAAAAATAAAAAAAAATTTTAAATTTCTTTTTTTTAGTTGTTGCAACAATGGGTTAATCCAGACGGAGTAACTGGATTTGGTACTCCTTGGTAACTTTTTATTTTTTTATATAACTTTTTGTTTTTTTTTTATTATTAATTCTTTTTATTAAACAATAAAAAAAGGGAAATTTACTTCCAACAAAATTACACCGTTAGAAATAAAGGAGGAAATGTTAATGGGTAAAAAGAATTTATTCATTTTAATTTAAATTTTAAACTGAATTTTATTTTTTTTTAATTTAATTTGTTAATTTAATTTTTAATTTTTTTTTAATTTTTTTTTTATTTTTTTTAAATTTTTTTTTTAATTTAATTTTTTTTTAATTTTATTTAGATATAGTGGGTTGTTCAGTGTAGTCCCAGAATTGGAGACTGGAATTGTCATGCAATGGAACGGACAAGCTGACGAATTCTCATTTTCGAATGCAGCATATGATCTTTTTTTACCTGCTCTTGTACAAGTAAAAATTTTTATTTATTTTTTTATTTTTTTATTTTTCAATATTTTTTATTTATTTTTATTTTAAAATTTCATTTTTTATATTTAATTTTCATTAAAATAAAGGTTTTACTTGAGAACAGACCACTTCCTCCATACCCACCAACTCCAAGTGCTTATGTGGGTAAAAAATTTTTTTTTTATTTCTTTAATTTCTATTTTTATTTTTATTTTATTTTATTTTTTAATTTTTTAATTATTTAATTTTTTATTTTATTTTTTTATTTTTTTATTTTATTTTTTTTTTTTATTTCTTTAATTTCTATTTTTATTTTTATTTTATTTTATTTTTTAAATTTCTATTTTTATTTTATTTTATTTTTTTTTTTATTTCTTTAATTTCTATTTTTATTTTATTTTGTTTTATTTTTTAAATTTCTATTTTTATTTTATTTTATTTTTTAAATTTTATTTTTAAATTTTATTTTTATTTTTTATTTTTAAATTTTTATTTTTTTTTATTTATTTTTATTTTTTATTTTTTNATCAAAGAAACACTGAGGCTATGTAAAAAATAACATTTTGACAAATAAATTTTTTTATTTTTTATTTTTTATTTTTTATTTTTTATTTTTTATTTTTTATTTTTTATTTTCGATTTTTGATTTTTAATATTTTATTTTTTATTTTTTATTTTTTTTATGGTTAATTTGTTTTATCCAATAATTTTCTAAAAAGATACTGCTGCAGGATCAACACCTCTCACAACCAAAAAAGAAACAGAGTTGGACGGATTTCACATTCCAAAAGGAACCGCAGTCTTTGGAGTGACCCAATACTTGTTAAGAAGTCCCCTCTACTGGAATGACCCTGACAAATTTTATCCACAAAGGTTTTGGGACAAAAATTATGTTGAAAAGACTTTGCCAGAAGGTGTGACAAGAGAAATGGTATTCTATCTTAAAAATAATTTATTTATTTTTGTTTCATTTTTAATTTTAATTTTAATTATTCAATTTATTATAAATTTAAATTTAATTATGATTTATTTTTTTAAAGGTAAATGTTCCATTTTTGAGAGGGAGACATACTTGTATTGGAATGCACTTGGCCAACCAAGAAATTTTAGTTTTCGTTGCCACTTTTCTTAAACAGGTCAAGTTGGAGTTTCATGACATCAAAAAGTTCAAAATCCTCCAAACTTTCACCCTCGAGCCAAACAACCTAATATTGAAAGCAACCGCAAGAAATTAAATGTTTAATTAAATTTGATTATTGTGATTTGTTAAATAAAAAATTTTAATGTTTAAAAAAAATATTTTGGTAAACTTTTTAATTTTCTATTTCAACTTTTTTGTTTTTTTAAAACAAAACACAACTCTTTTTTTGATTCTCATAAGGGTTTATAGGTCTTTCAGAATAGACGTAAGTGTATACGGGGGGAGGGAAATCGAGGGGCTTCATGTTCTGAAAGGGATCGAATTGGTCAAATTTGTTTTCCACTTTCACTCTCATTTGTTGCATGTATCTTATCTCGTTTTCATAGAAGTAGTGATAAGCAAGCTCGTTTTTTGGGACCTTTAATAAAACATAAAAAAATAAAAAATGTAAAAATAAAAAAATAAAAAAATATTTAAATTATAAAATAAAAAATAAAAAATTTAAAAATTTTTTTTACAAGAAAGTCCCAAACTAAGATGTTCCCATCATTACCTCCTGTCACCAAATAAGATCCCATGAGCTGAATTGTATTCACTCTTCCACTTTAAAAAAAAATGAAAATAAAATTAAAAAAATTAAAAAAAGTAATTAAAAATAAAAAAAAGAAAAAAAATAAATAAAAAATAAAAAATAAAAAAAATAAAAAAATAAAAAAAATAAAAAAAATAAAAAATTCAAATAAAAAAATAAATAAAAAAATAATTTACCTGTGTCCTCCAACATCTGAAAATAATTTAAATATTCATTTTTTAAATTTTTTTTAAAAAAATGAAAAACAAATTTACCTAATTTCCCTTGTTTGATGTCTCGGCCATCAATGAGAACCACACTCCCATTTTCAGTACCCGCACAAATTATGTCATGATCCAAATCCTAAAATGAAAAGAAAAAAAACAAAAAATAAAAAAATAAAAAACTTTACAAAAATAAAAAAAAAAAACTAAAAATTAAAAAAAAAAATAATTTTTTTAAAAAAAGCAAATTGAAAACAAAAAATTAAGAATAAAAAATAATACAAATCAATTAATAATAATTAATCACAACAGATGAATTAAAATCAAAAATTAAATTAAAAATGAATTAAAAATAAATGAAAAATACAAATCAATAAAAAAATAAACAAATCAAAATAATAATTAAACACAAATGATGAAAAAAAAAATAAAAAGGAAAAAAAAAACAATTATAAAAAACTTTACAAAAATAAAAAAAAAAAATCAAAAATTAAATTAAAAATGAATTAAAAATAAATGAAAAATACACAAATCAATAAAAAATTAAAAACAAAAAAATTTTAAAAAATAAAAAAAAAACAAAAATAAAGATTATTTAATTAAAAATCAAAAAAAATTACAATAACTGAAACACGATCACTGTTGTGTTCAAAAACGTTCTTGGAGATTTTTTTGAGATTGCCTGTTTCCAAGTCTTTTTCGTAGAAGAATTTGCGGTAGTAATAGAAAATTTTCTTTTGGAAAAACTTCATGGGGATTTGAGAAAAAGTTAGGAACCCCTTTGTCTCTCCGTAATTGTACTGAATATCTTTAGTTTGTTCTTCTCCTTTAATATTAAAAAAATCAAAAAAAATCAAAAATTGAAAAAATTGAAAAAATCAAAAATTGAAAAAATGATAATAAAATAAAATAAAATTGAAATATGAAAAAAATTAAATCTAAAAATTAATAAAATAAAAATAAATGAAAAATAAAAAATAAAATTGAAAAATAATTTAAATTTAAATAAAAAATAATAAATAAATGAAAAAAAAATAAAATGTAAAAATGAAACCAAAAATCAATAAAAAATAAAATTAAAAATGTTAAATAAAATTGAAAAATAATGTTAAATTTAAATTAAAAATAAAATAAAAACAAAAATAAAAAATAAAAAAATAAAAAAATAAATAAAAAAATAAAAAAATAAAAAAATAAAAAAATAAAAATATTAAAAAATAAATCAAATAAATAATAAAAAAAAATGAAAAAAATATGAATGTAAATAAAAGTTATAATTATAAAAAATAAAAAAATATGATTGTAAATAAAAGTTATAATTATAAAAAATACAAGAATAACCTTCTAGATCAACAGTATAATCCAATGAACAACCCTGTTTCAAATTGTAGACAGAAATCATGGGAGTGGGGTTGTCCATGGGCTTAAACAGAAAGTTTTCGTAGATCCAGCCTTCCTCGTTGATAACAAAGTCGCTGGGGTCCACTTGGAATTTTTTGAGGTTGGAACTATCTATTTTGAACTCGCTTATCCTTTTGGAGGGATCTTGGATATCTAGAATCACTATTTCGTTGTTTTTTGTGCTGCACACTAAGCTGTTGTTCCATATCCCAATCACCTAACCCAATTTTTAAAAAAAAAAAAATTTTTAATTGAAAAAAATTTGTGAAAGTAAAATGAAAACTTTTGAAAAAATATTTAAAATAAAAAAAAATGTTTTGAAATAAAATAAAAAATCTAGATATTTATCAAAATAATTTAATGAAAATAAATTTAATGAAAATAAATATAAAAATGTTTCCAAAAAAAATGTTGAAATAATAAAAATTAAAAAATAAAAAAATTTTCAAAAAAAAAAATAAATTTGTGAATTTAAACTAAATAATTAAAAAAATTGTGAAGAATAAGATAATAAAACTAAAAAATAAAAAATTTCAAAAAAAAAATTAATCTTTTGAAAAATTTGTTAAAATATTTTTCTAAAAGAAAATTTGAATAATTTTACAATTTCATTGTTCGGGCTGAAAAAATTTTTAAAGTTGGTTATTTTGTTGTCCTTAATATCAGCGACAGAAAACCCGTCCAAAAAACACAGCACCATCACTTCTTTTTCGACAAGAAGTTTAGTACACCAAAAGGGAGGCTCTTTATTGTACTCCACCTTATCGAAGACCTCCCCTGTCTTCAGATCTATCAAGCAAATGAACCCATCACTTCCCAAACTGATTATTTTAGACTGATCCACATAGATTCCTTTTACAGACTTTGTATGTTTTCTATGAAAAAATTTTTTTTTATTTTATTTTAAATTTTAATTCAAATCATTTTTTTATTTTTTAAATATTTTTTGAATTTTTAAATTGAAATTTGAAAATTTTTTGAATAAACCTCAATCTGCTCATTGTACATTTTCCTTTATTTTTATAATTGATAATTTTTACATTTAAATTCTATGATAATAGGAATACCAGGGATGATGTTTTTAGTGGCGAGATATCTGTTCCCATATAATTTCTTCCAATCAAAAATGTTGGGAGGGGAAGACTTTTTTTGAAAAAAAAAATAAAAATATTGAATTAAAATGAGATTAGATTGCCCAGAGCAATTACCATAAATGTTTTTTCGTACAAATCTATTCAAAGGCGATTATAAGCAGATATAAATTTTATGTCAAAGAAATTTTTGATTTACTCTTCCAAATACGAGGGTTATTGATAGCTTCATTCCAAGACTTTGATACTTTGCAGCAATTAGTAACACATTTTATCTCAACAAAAGATAAAATATAAAAGATGATAGAAGATGGGAGTTTAGGAAGGTTGAAATTCATTTTTATTTTTTATATTTTTGAAAATAAGAAGAAAAAAGAAAACACATTGATTGTTGTTTTTGTAATTGTGATTTGTTTTTCGTTTATTAAAATACATTTAAAGTTGAATTTGTTTAATCCCAAGAAGCATCATCAGAATCATCATCGTCAGAATCTTCCAAAGCTTCTCTTCTTTGATTGAGAACCATGGCGATCAAGTTGGTGTTGAAACCAGAAGTTTCTTGAGGGAGGATCTCCTTTTCAACAGGCTTCTCAGATTTCTTCAAGTTGACACCCAACTTGATTTGATCGAGAAGACCACCGCCACCAGTATTTGTAGATTCAATTTGAAGCAAAGCAGATCCCAAACTTCCAGTTGGAGGAGGAGGTGCATTGTTGAATTGAGGTGGAGGAGGTGCGTTATTGAATTGTGGAGGAGGGGGAGCATTGTTGAATTGAGGTGGAGGAGGTGCATTGTTGAATTGAGGAGGTGGAGGTGCGTTATTGAATTGTGGAGGAGGTGGAGCATTGTTGAATTGAGGTGGAGGAGGAGTATTTCCAAAGGTTGGAGGAGGTGGAGGTGTGTTTCCGAAATTAGGAGGAGGTGGAGGTGTGTTTCCAAAGTTAGGTGGAGGTGGGGGTGTGTTACCAAAGTTGGGTGGAGGTGGAGGAGTATTTCCGAAATTAGGAGGTGGAGGAGTGTTGCCAAAGTTTGGAGGAGGTGGTCCAAATGATTCGGTGGTTTGTTGTTGTTGCATTGGTTGGAAGGTGCTGGTATTGTTGTATTGAGGTTGTTGTTGTATGTTTTGGGTGTTTCCTCCTTCTTCCATATCCTTGTACTTGTCTCTTCTCAATTGGACATTCTTTGCACTCACCTTCTCGGTGTTTCTGGAGACTTGTTTCTTTTCTCTTCTTTCTGCTCTCTTTTGTCTTCTTTCTTCTCTTTTTTCCTTATCCTTTGCGATTTTTTCTCTTTGAGCTGAGATCCAACTCTCAATGAAGAATTCTGGATTGGAATATAATTTTGTACAACTCAAAGTATCTTCTCTGTATGGATTCAATTGATCGAGAGGTGGGAGTTTGAAGCATCCATCATAGATTTTTGACAATGATGGAGTATTGGTTTGTTTTGGAAAAAGGTAACTTTGTTCTCCAAGTTCAGATGTAAAATCAATTCTTGATGTGGTGATAAAATTATCTCCCTTTTTTGAAGAAAAAAAAATATTATTTAAATAAACACAAAAAAGGAAAATAAAAATTTATATATTTGAAAAAAAGTATATTATTTTTTTTTGTTGGAAAATTTATTTTACATTTTGAGCCATTTCAAATGTTTGTTCAACGCTTTGAATAGATAATGAAGCATTATGCACTCTTGAGCCCAATTGTTGAATCCTATTGTAAGATTTTTCCACATCCACCAGCAATTCGCTAAATATGCTCGAACTGTATTCAAAGAAGTTTGTGAGTTGCTCAATTAATCCAACATTTGTATATTGTTCAGATGAAAGCAATACTATATTCTTTGTTCCTTGTATCAAATTATTAGTTTGGTCTTGGGTAGGTTGAATTCCTCTTTTGGTTAAAACCATTTTCTTTATTTTATATCTAGATTTTTTTTTTATTTAATATTATATTTTAATTGTGAAAATATATTTTTTTTTTCACTCTATCCAAAAATAGAAAAAAAAAGCTTTGATTGTTTAAATTAAAAAAGAAATCAGTGATAAAAATTATTTGGATGAATTTTGGATTTTAATTAGATCAACAATTGTATCACTTATTTTTCATATTTTGAAATTTTTTTTTTTTGACAAATCACTTTAAAATATAAGCTTCATATAAATGGAGGCTTTTAAAAATTCATCAATCATTTAAAATATAGGTCAAAGATCTTTATATAATTATTTAATCCAATAAAGGTAATTAGTTTAATCTATCAAAAAATCAGTTAAATATGGATTAAATTCTAAATTTAACCTAAATATATCGATCTTGTTTGAAAATATTTTCGTTTCTTTAAAGCAAAATTAAAAAAAAATCTGAATAGAAATCAAATACCACAAAAATATAGAAAATAAAATAAAGAATGGGGAGTAAAATATCGATTTTATTTGAAGATCCAGAAAATGAGAATCTATTAAAGAAAGTATATCACCATTATGATAAAGATCACAATGGTTCTTTGGATCTGAAAGAATTCCAATCTTTCTCACAAGATGTTGTAGGATATATAACAAAGAAATCAAAAAAAGATCCTGAGAAAGTAAAAATATAATTTTTTTTTCTCTTAATTCTAAATTATTATTTTAGCTCAAAGGATCGGGTTTTGTGCAGATGCTTCCTAAGGGGATGATAAAAGGAATAAAAGCAAATAAAAGAGAAATCAATCAGTTTGCGGAAAAGCTATTCAACGAAGTTGATAAAGGTAAAAGAAATTTCCAATCAAAAGTTTAAGAGAATATAAAATATAATCTTTCTCTTACCTTTATATAAATTATATGATGTTATATGATCAATTATATATTATATTCTAATTTTTTGGAATATGTAATTGTTGAACCAAATTATATACCGATTAAAAAAATTAAGATTTTCTGTTATACCAAATAAGTTCAAAGATCAATATATTACGTTTTGATTGAATTTCATTTTTACTTTATTTCATTTATTAGATCATAATGGTGAGATATCTTTCGGAGAGTTCAAACAGTGGTGCCAAGATAAACAACAAAAGGATCCAGTCAAAAAAAGAGTGCAACAACCAACGATCAGCAGAAGAAGTTCAAGCATACAGTTCATCCAAGCGCTCAAACAAGCCAAAGAACTCTCCCTCAAAGAACAACGATCCAAAGAAACCGAGAAAACTAAATTGGAGCAAAGGGTGGGCAAGCACAACCTTTATATGAACGAGAACATCGATCATCAGGGAGATTGTCTTTTTGATTCCGTTTCTGATCAGTTGAAGTTGAATCATGACATTTTCATGGACAAAGATGAAGTTAGAATGAAATTAATTGAATGGTTGCAGTCCAACAGGGATTACAAAATTGTACAAAATTTTTTTTTCTTTGCTTTAATTACTATTTCTATTTATTTCATATTTTTTATTTACTTTATTTTTGTTTTTGCTTTTTTATTATTTATTTTTTAATTTTTTTATTTTTATTTTATTTTTATTTTTTGTTTAGTTTATTTTTATTTTCTTATTTTTTATTTTTTGTTTTTCATCAATTTTTTTTTCAGAGCGATGAAGGAGAAGAAACACTTGAAAATTGGATCAACATTACACAAGGTATTACTTGGGAAGATTACATCCAGAAGATGTCAAAGCCAAGAGTATGGGGAGATGAAATTGTAACATAATTTATTTTGAAATTTTTTTTTTTTTTGAATTATTTTTATTCAATTAAATAAATATTTTAATTTTAATATATAATTTTTTAAAGATGATTAAAGCCATTACAGAACTTTTTTACGTGAAAATCGTTATCTACTCTTCCACCGTATCTGAGGAGCATTTCATCAGTGAGCATTTTCCAAAGGGGAAAGAGGGACAAAAACTCAAATCAGTAAAATTGGCTCACTTTTTGGAAAATCACTATACTTCCCTTTTAACACTTGACCAAGTCTTAGGTAAAATTCAAATTTATTTTAAAATTTTTTTTTATTTTTTTATTTTTTTAGTTCATTAAGATTTATTTTTATTTTATTTTTATTTTTATTTTATTTTTATTTTTATTCTTTTTTTTTTTTTTTGGTTTGATATGATTTAATTTTTATAAAACTTATTTATTTGTTAAATTTTTTAATTTATTATTTGCAATTTTTTTTTTATCAATTTTTTATTAGAAATGAGAGAAAAAATGATCAGCATGGTTTCTTCTTTTTTCAGGGAGAACATTAAAGAAGAATCCTACATATCCAATCTCAAGATTCTCTTTCGTAATAAACTGGAACTCAACGACGGAGACTTCAAAGATGCTTTTGAACACAACGAGGGTGACTTCGAGGCTTCTCTTACTGATCTCGTTTTGACTCTTGGAGATTTTACTGTGTATGATTTCGAGAGATTACAAAATGAATTAAAAGTGAAAATGTCAATATGAGTTTGTACATAAATTAAAATTTATTTTTTGTTTAAAATTTTCACTTATTTTTTTATTTTTTTAATTTTTAATTTTTAATTTTGATGTTTAGAAAAAATTTAAAATGATACTGACAATAATTTAATCGAAGACGAAAAAATGAGAAATTTAAAAACAAGTTTTAGAAATTTAAAAATTATTCAAAAAAAAAAGAAAATTCAATCGAAAAAGTTTTTTCGTTTAAAAAAAAAAATAATAAAAAAATAAAAATCAACAAAAAAAAAAAATTCAAAAGAAAGAAAATAGAAAGGCAGGGAGAAAATGAAATTTATCATTATATGCTTGTTTCTTTATTTGATCGTATCCAATTGTGATATGAACCCCAAAGATTTGGATAAATTAAGGATCAACAGCGAATTAAACAAATTCAAGAAATTGAGCCAGATGATCAAGGATCCACCTGCCAAATGCCCAATACATCCAGAACCAGTGAATTTGCCTAATATATTGCCAAATTATTTCACCAATGCGCTCAATCAAATCAACAATACCATCCAACAGTAAAAAAAAATATTTTTTCATTTTATGAGCAAAATATAACTGCTTCATATTATTTTATGAATAGATTGTTTACTGCATCGGGAGTAGCAGGAATGAATGCAGCTATTGTATGAAATTTCATTTACAAAAAAAAAAATTTAAACGGAAAAAAAAAATTCTGAGTATGAAACAAATCAGATTTGAAGAACTCGATGAATTTCTTTTGATAATTTTTAAACAAAATTTAATAATTTTTTATTAAAATTTATTTTATAATAAATTTAATTATTTATTCATTTGTTTTTTACTTTTTTTTTTTTTGATAGGTTTACAAAGGACAAATAATTTTCTACCAAGGATATGGTACTACCAATTTGTCCACACCGAATGCAGTTCCAACTATGGATACCATTTTTGCAATTGGATCTGTCACCAAAATCTTTCCTACCATGATGTTGTACAATCTTTACGAGAATGGTAATAGAATATTTTAAATTAATTAAATTAATTCTAACAACTTCTCTTTTAAAATAATTTTTTATTCTTAAGAAGTGTTGTTTCTTACAATTTCAATTCTTATTTTTATTTATTTAGAAATTATTATTATTTATTTTTATTAATTTTATTTCTTCTTAATTTTTTTCTTTAAATGAGTAATTTTATTGATCTTATTCTTTGTTATTTACTTTGATTAATTTTTCTTGTTTATTATTAGTTTCATAATTATTTAATTTATTATTTATTGTTTTATTTTTTTTTATTTTTTAGATTTAAAAATTTAAATCTACAAAAATTTCCACACATATTTATTTTCAAAAACTTTTTTGTCTAGGTTTCATTCCATCAATGGACGTTCCAGTCAATGTGATCAACAAAGATTTCAACATAATCAACCCTTTTCCAAATAACCAGCCAATAAGATTCAAGGAGATAGCTTGTCAATTATCAGGTCTCCCTAGAGAAGCTCCGTGCAGTGTTTGTAATGAAACTACCTCCCAAATCTTTGCTCGTTTGGCCAAAGAAAGACTCATTTTTCCTGTTTATCATCAACCTTCTTATTCTAATCTTGGTTTTGCTATTATAGGTAATAAAAATTTATTTTTTATTAAATTTATATTTTATTTTTTTATTTTTTATTTTTTATTTTTTATTTTTTATTTTTTATTTTTTATTTTTTATTTTTTATTNAGGAAATTATGAAAATCAATTTGAACCAGTATTGGTGATGAATGATTCAACAATCAAATTAATTTCATGTGGAGAAAGTCATACAATGATTTACAAAGAAAATGGAGAATTATTGGTGTTTGGGAAGTAATGAATGTGGGCAATTAGGAATTGGAAATTTAGAAAAACAATCAACTCCAATTTTGTTGATGAAAGATAAAACGATCAAAATGATAAGATTGGAGAATACAATTCATTGATTTACAAAGAAAATGGAGATATGTTGGTTTTTGGTGATAATTTGAATGGACAACTTGGATTGGGAGATAATATCAACAGAATCACACCCACTTTATTGTTGAATGATCTTGATATTAAAGACATTGTTTGTGGAAGTAAACATACAATTTATCACAAAAAAAATGGAGAAATTTATGTTTTTGGAAACAAGTAAAAAAAAATACATTTTTAATCTTCTTTAATAAAACTTTTTGTAAATTAAATTGAATTAAAATAGTGAAAACAAAATATTAGGATTAGATGCAAAAGAAATAATAGAAACACCAACTTTACTGATGAAAATAGAAAATATAAATATGATTAGAACTTTTGACAATCACCCTTATTTTGAAAAAAGATGGAGAAATTATTGGTTTTGGGTTCCACTATAAACATAAATTAAGCTTAAAGGAAGATGATAATGAATTCTTATTACCTCAAACAATAATGAAAGATGAAAACATTCAATCTGTTCTTTGTTTATCCATTTCTTCTTTCTTTCATTTCAATGATGGAAAAGTTTTTGTTAGAGGATTTTTTCCTTCAAAAAACTATTATCATGATTTGATTATTAACAATCCTTCTTTGATGTTTATTGGATCTGGTGATGTGCTTGAATGGTCTCCTCAAACTCACTCTCTTTTTTCAAATGAAATAAAACAATCTATTCTTGAGTTTGTTCTTGTTTCAAAATTTTTCCAAAAGAAAATTGCATCTAAACTTCCAAAATATCTACTCTTCTATATTATTCATCTTTCTCTTTCTTAAAATTAAAAAAAATAACAAACAAATTCAACAAATTAAAAATTGATCAAAAAATTTTTAAAAAAAACTTATTAATTTTTAATTTTTTTTCCTTCTTATTTTCTTTTTTGATCTAGGGGATGACTTTGTTTTTTTATCTTCTACAAATTTCTCCAAAACAATTTTTTCTTTGGTTTTTGTCGAGGGGGTAGAATTGGAAGAAAAAGAGTGATGAGAAAGAAAGTTGGAAGAAAAGTTATTTAGAGAATTGATATTATTTACATAGTTATTAGGATGTATTTCACTAAAATTTAAAAAATTGTTTTCATTAATAATATTTTCATTGTTTAAAAGTGAATCGATGTGATTAAAAGAGTTGTCAATTGAGTTTTTAGAAATAGGAGAACTCTTTATTTGTGAGATGTTACCAACATCACTTTTAGAGTTTAGATATTCATAGTCTAACTTGAGTTGGTTATATTTGAAGCTAAGATTCTCGTAATCATGTTCTACATTTGATATCATTTTTTTGTGGTAAGAATCTGTCAAATGATGTGTATATTTCATGTTTTCAAAATGATCATTCATCATTTTGTTTTCTATTAAAAAATTGAAATTAATAAAAATATTCTTTTATTAAATTTAAATTTTTTTTATTATTTTTTTTTTTATTATTTTTTCTTATTATCCTCTAACCTTTTTTTAATGACTTTATTTTATTTATTAAATCATTGTTTAATATATCCAATTCTTGATTGAATTTAATCTCATTTTCCATCTTCTTGTTTATTCTCTGATTTTCGAATTTCAATTCATTGTTTTCCATTTCCAGATTATAGATTTGTTTATTCACTTTCATAGATACCCTATTAATTTCAATCTTATGCTCATTGATCATCTTTTCGATCTTTGTTTGTAGAATTGAGGATTTCTCTGAATATAACTTTTCTTTTTTCACCGAATTTTCTTTAAAGATTAATATTTCTTTGTACATGTTGTTATATCTATCATTTAATTCTCTATTATCTGCTTCCAGATTCTGGATCTTTTTCGATAATTCCAAATTCTCTTTCAATTCCTTGTTATATTTTTTTTTTATTAGGAAAAGGGAGGTAATTAAATTGTTTTCTGATTTCTCCAGGTTGGATATTCTGTTTAATAGACTTTCTATGGTGGAAATAAAATTACTAAAATTTTCCATTTTTTTTTAATTTTTTATTCAAACAATCAAAATCCCAGAATAGTTAAAGTGTCAGATACTATTCTATTATTGTTGAACAATAGAATTTTTCATTGTTATAATTTTAAATAACAGTTATTATTTAATATCATCCGTATAAATTTTGGATTCAAAAAGAAATTTCTCACAAATAGTTTGATAATGGATTAACTTTTCAAAAATAAGTATATTCTTTTGTTCTTCAAAATTATAAAATAAGGAATTCAATGAAAATCCAAATTCCAGGAACTATTTTGAAATTTTTTTTTTTTGTAAGTTCATCCATGTGTTGCCTTATTCAATAATTCTATCTTGTTTCATCAAAATATCTTCACTTTGGCTTCGATTAAATCCATGTTTTGTTCCAAAATTTTTTTTTATTTATTTGAATGAAATTAAGATAAAACACAATTTTAAATCCATTATTTTATAATAAATACTTTTAATTTTGCCTGTATTTCATGGTTTTCAATCTATCATCCACTAATTTATCAATTGCCTCAATATTATAAAGGTAAGGAACTACTTTGTCATAAAAAAGATTTTCGTCCAAGAAATGTAAGAATGTCAAAAAGATGATTGACAAACCTTCTTTATTTCCAATTTTCTTTTTCAGGCAAATAAGAGAAATTACAAAGATACAACAATCCTGAGAAATACTTCTAAAGTTATAAATGGAAGGTCCTTCAAAAAAAATTTTTATTAATTTTAATTTAGTCTTTTCATTTTATTTTTTTATTTTATTTTATTTTTTTAATTAATTTAATTGATTCTTTTTTATTTTTTTAATTTATTTTTTATTAAATTTAATTTACAAATCTTTCATTATTTAAAATTTTTTTACTGTTTTTATTTTTTATTTACCTCTAAAAACAGAATTTTTGTTTGGGTTTAGTGGGTCATAGTATATAGGAAGGTGATCCCACTTTTCAATTTTGTTTACATTTATTTGTGTTTCTTTTTTGGGTTCACTTTCTATTTGGTAGTAAGTGTTATTTCCCATAAATTCATTGTTTTCGTGCTTAAAACGATATACTACATTGTTTTTATCAATTCTTTTATTTCATAAAAAAAAAATTTTTAATAATAAAATGTCTCAAGAAAAATTTATTGGTTATGATGAAACTATATATCAGATGAAACTAAGATGATTATATCAGATACAAGTATTTCATTAACAAATCATATTTTTTATTTTTTACTCTTTAATATCTGCAATGGTAGAAACCCAATTCAATGATTCTCTCGAATTATTGAGATAAATCAGACTATTGCCTATTCTATTGAAATAAAGAATTTCATATAGTGTTATTCCCAAATTATAATTTTATATACCCATATGATGAAACAAGCAGTGAAGTACCAAAGATGGCATATACAAAATATCTTCCATAATCACGTTTTGGTTTGACAATATTGGTAGTAAACAAATTTTTTTTCATTTTATTGAAGAGAATATATTTTTTCATTTTTTTTTTTTTTTTTTTTAATAAATTGAATAAATAATAATAAATTAAAATTGAATAAATTAATTGAATTGTAATATATCTCTAATTGTCCTCTCCTGAATTGAATTCTTCATCATTTTGAGAAATATCTTCGACTGAATCACCCTCAACAGGATCTTCAAAAGAATCTTCGTTCAATTCATCACTGTTAAAGTCTCCATCAGAAGGTTTCTCATATCTGAAGTGAGCTTTCCTTTTTCTCTTTTTGTTTTCTATTTTGACAAAGTTTTCAAGAACAACATAAGATTTCTTGTCCACTTTCTTGATGACTTCGCAAATGACAAACTTTGGAATCTTTCCTTTCAAACAAAGTAGCAATGTGAAAATGGATTTCTTGAAATTTTCTGAATGCAAAGGATGATTCGACTAATTTTTAAAACAAAAAATAGAATTAAATTTTTAAAATAAAACTAATTGAAAAAAATAACTAATGATAAAATTTATTTTTAAAAAAATAATTAATTAAAAATGAGAAATAATTATTACAGTGTTCCATTGCAAGTTGCTCTTGGTTAAAATTTCAATATTTCGAAGAATAAGAGAAGATTCTTTTGGTAAATTAGTTGCTTTGTAATCAAAAGAACAGAGAGTAGAGTTGTGATGTTGCAAAGAATTTTGAATCTCTTTGAGAAAATCCAACCTTAATTTACAATCAGTCAAGTCCAAGGTGAGAAGAGATTGATTGACATTCAGAGCCTCAATAAAGGGTTTTCCATCTCCTTCAAACGTGTTACCCGAAAGGAACAAGTGTTTGAGAGATTTGTTCTCTTTGAGATATTCACAAAGGGGAGAACAATCAATGTAGAGATTGGAAAGGTCTAAGAGCGTAAGAGAAGAGTTTTTTTTGAGAGATTCTACAAAGTTCTTTATGCAGTATGTTTCTAAATTGAAATGAGACAATTTTAATGTCTCGAGGGTTTTTGTGTTCGAAACAAATTTCGAAATTTCATCCAAATTCGAGATACCGTTGTTACTAATGTCAAGTGCTTTAATATTTTTCCCACAAAAGGAATCCACCAAACATACCAAATCCTGTATATCATTTTTACTTAAATCAAGTTCTTCTATCGAATTGTTTTGTTTGAATGCATCAGAAAAAACTTTGATAAATTCTCCCATATTACATTCCTTCAATGATAATTTTTTGAGGGAAGTATTCTTTGCAATTGCACCACACACAAATTTGAATTCTTCCTCTGAGATTCCTGCATAAATAAATTTGAGACTTTTGATACGTTCATTCTTTACAAAAATTTCGAAAATCTCTTTTGATCCTTCTTCTCCTAAATAATCGAATCTCAACGAAAGAGATTCTAATTTCTCGTTTTTGATGATTGATTCTGCCAATTCTTCTATTTCTATTTCATCTTCTTTATTTATTGCCAAATATGTGATTGTGTTGTTTTTAATGATCGATTCTTTGAGGATGCTTGGTTGTTTTCCTATTATCAGGGGTTCAATCATCAATCTTTTTATCTTCTTGTTTTTTTCGATCAATTCAGAAAGGATTTTTACTGTTGGATCATCAAGCTCGATTGTATTCTCAATTTTATCTATGCCATACAGTTTTAATGTTTCTATTGTTTCGTTATTGATGAGCTCTTTAATCAATTTCTGTATACATGTATTATCTTTGGGTCTTATTTTCAATACTTTGATGTTATTCTTTGAAATATGTTCGCATAATTCATTTATTCCTTCAGTTGTTAGGTTTTCATATTTTAATATGATTGAATCTCCACATTTATTAAGCTGTATGAAGAAATAAAATTAATCATTTACTATGTATTATGGGATTATTAATTTACCAATTCTCTCAATTCTATTTTCTCAATACTTTTCATTTTTTTATTTTATTTTTTTTTTTTTTTTTTTATTCCAAAAATCTTTTTCTTTATTTTGTTTTGTATAAGATGAAACTGAATCTTATTCAATAACAAAATGCATTCTCCATCAATTCAATCAACTTTTTATGAAAGTGTCATTTTCAATTTTTTTATATCAAAAAAAAAAAAAAAAATGAGGTACCTGATATTCTATTTAGTTGTGGCAATGCTCTTTTATTTCTTGGGATTCATTGTAGGTGTAAAATATCAGCAGAATTTCGTGGAGAGAACCATTCATTCTCCAAATAAAAAAATCACACATCCAAAATCGCCTTCAATCAATACCAAACCAATGGAATATCAAGATGAAGGAGATCAACCATTAGATATCAATAATATCCTCCCTGATAAGGATTATAATCCAAAAAAGAAAGAAATGGAATCCATTTCTACCAAAATAGATATAAATACAAAGAAAAATCCTATAACAACAGATATAAAGAATATGATTCCAAAATCATTGGAAGAGATGAGATTTGAAATTATAGTAAAGAAATTAAAATTTTTTTTTTCCTTTCACTTCTAGACATGTCCAAAATTTACAACTTTGTTAGCGGATATAAATTAATTGCTAACAAAATTTAAACTGTTGTAAAATTTTGAACATCTCTATTTCACTTCATTTGATTATTTAATTTATATCTCCTACTTAAATTTCATTATTTTTTGATTGATATTCATTTTGATTTTTAGAGGAAAAAACAAGAAGAAATAAATAACAATCCAAACAAAAAATATTTGAGGTATGTTTGTAGACAAGGAGAAATTTGCGGAGGATGGGCCGGTAAAAAATCAAAAAAATAAAAAAAATTAATTAAAAAAATAATTAATTAAAAAAATAATTAATTAAAAAAAATTTAATTATTTTTTTAACAGACAGACTAAGACCTATTATATCTGGGTATGCATATGCTTTATTGACAGGAAGACAACTGATTTTGGAGGTGAACAAACCATGTGATCTTATAAATTTGTTGGGATTTAACGTTACAGATTGGACGAAAGGACCCAGCGACGGAAAGCAAAGAACAGAAGGGAAATTCGCCACTTACGTAGGAGATCATTGTGAAAACAGTTTTCCTAATTATGTGAATGGTCTTGGTGGGGAATTGATAGGGAAGGAAGATATTATTACTATCGAGGGTTGTAATTGTGTTTTCTCGAAACATTTTTCCAGAATGAAGATTTTTCACGAGAAGGTGAGGGAGTTAGGCTTCGAGCCCGAGGATTTTGTAATTGAAAACTTTATTTATTATTTTTACACTTCTTTGTTCAAATTCCACGAGAAATCTCAACTCAAATTCAACGATTTCATCAGCAAAGCAAAGTCCAACAACAAAAAACTCATTTGCGCGCAAATCAGAGTGGGAGGAAGTACTAGACAAGGTTCTCCCGACCATTCCTTCATGTCATCTTCCGACACAAAGTTTTATTGGGATTTCATGAACTCCACTTTTGTTTCACAGTTCAAAGACTCTTCACAGTATTCCGTTTTCGTCACTTCTGATCAATTCCACGTCCAGAAAGAGGTTCAAGAATATTTCGGTCAGAATGTTGTCTTCTCCCATGGAGATTCTTCCACTCATCTGGAGAAAGACACTCAATGTAACGACATCACTGCCAATGTTTTTTTGGATTTCTTTACTTTAGGCCATTGTGATATGGGCATCACCAGTTCTAGTGGTTTTGGCATGTATGGCTATTTCAGGAGACCCGACCCTTTTCAGGGCCTTTATATTTATGCCCGTGGTTTGGATGGCAACTCCAATGAGCGATTTCCTACCAATGATGGCTATTTTTTCACTCGTTTGGACTCTTGTCCTATCAGTATGAGGGATTATTGTTCAAGTAAATATTTGAGTGATATTCGATAGTAAAAAAAAAAATTTGTTTTATTTATTCGAAATTTGTTTTATTTTTTTTCTTTTTAATTCAAATGTTTTTATAATCAAAAAATTTAAATGGGTTACACGATTTTAATCAAATGTGTTAATTTTTTCAAGACAAATGTGTTAATTTTAAAAAAAGTTAAATATCTTTCATGTGAAGATTAAAATTAAGATAATTTTTGGATGGCAATTATAATATTTAGAATGAAAAAATAGATAATTTTGGCAACAGAATGATGCTTGGCAATGATTTTGTATAATCAGTAAATTGAGAAAAATATAAATAAAATTAAAAAATTCAAAGCAGTACAATTCTTGTTTGAATTTTTTGGAAAGGAAAAAGAAATATGGCAAAAGGAAGTAACAAGTAAAATCTAAATTCCAAATTAATCCGTTTATTATCCTTTGTTTTATTAAATAAATATAAATATTATTTTTCAACTCAAAAGCAAATTCCTTTTTTGAATAATTATTGATAGAACTCATAAATTTTCATTGTGCACTATATTCATCATTGGTTCTGGTAAAAAAAAAAAAATTTGACATTTTTTTGAACAATTGACATCAAATGATAAAGTTGGAGCTGCAATATTCTTTGGATTATTCTTTGGTGTAAAACAACAATCCTTATTAAATTTTATTATATGAGGGATTTAAAATTATCTTCCACATAAATACTTTGTTATTATATTCTAATTCTGAATATAATTATATAGATCACCTATAAAGAAATCACTGCAAAGAGTAAAATTTAAAAAATATATTTTTTTTTTTATTTATTTTTATTTATTTTAATATATTTATTTATCAATAAAAGAAAACTATGTGAAATCCAACTGTACCATTGACACATCTCAAATCGCTGAAAACAGAGCTTACTGCTCACGCAACAACCAAAACTGTTATCAAGTAATAATGACCGTCAGATACTGTAAAAAAAATTGAAAATTTTTTTAATAACAAACAGTAATTTCTTTCACATGAACTAGACAACACTCTTGAGCTTAAAGGTAATTTTGGAGATTAAAAGAAAAGTTTTATCTTACATTTAAAAAACCTTCAAAAAAGAAATTTCCACAGTTGCATACAGTAAACCATTTTTTTATTTTATATTTTAATTTTTTTATTTTATTTTTCTTGATATTTTATTTTATTTCTTTATTTTTACATTTTTTTTTAAAGACAGTTTTGAAGGAAACTACAAAAGTTTCTCCGCTTGTTCTTCTTTCCAAATACAACACCCCGTAGGATCCTCATGGACTTGCTACTTTGACAGAACTAATTCCAATACTGCCGTCTTCAATTTTGATCATAACACTGGTGCTATCATTGGTGAAGTTGTAGGCGGAATTTTCTTTGTTGTTGCTATTTTAGCTTTCGTAATTTTTTTTCATCTTAATTTTTAAATATTATTACAAATTTTTTAATTTTTTTAATTTTATTTTGAAAATTTGTTTTTTATTCAATTTAATTATATTTTTTTTCAATTAAATAAACATTAATTTTAAAAAATTTTTTGTTTTTTTTAAAAATATAAAATGTGAATTCTAATCTTCTTCGTTCCATTTAAAATTTTTATAATTTTTTTTTGTTGAAAGTTTGGTAAAGTTTGTCATCACCACCACCGTGGAGGTTATGATCCAATTAACTACGATCACAGTCATCACGATCATGGTATTTATTAAAAATATTAATTATTTAATAAAAATTTCATTTTAAATTAAAATCTTTTTAGGAAACCGTGGTAACCATCATCAAGATCACCATGGAGGTAATTTTTTTGTTTTATTCAAAAAAACATTTCTCTTTAATTTAATTTTTCTCATTTAGGACATCACCACCATCATTAAAAGAAAAAACCTAGGAATTCAAAAAGTTACAAAAAAATATTAAAAAAAAACTTTTTTAAGAAAGAAAAATATTGTTTTTAAAAAATTTAATTTTTTGTTTTTATTATTTAATTATATTTTATTTTATTTTTTGGTTAATTTCTCATTAAAATAAATTTTTTTAAATAATGTTCAGATGGTATTATCCTTTATCTTGTTTAAATGAATTCGATAAAGAAATTTAAATTTAAAGTTCAGCAAATTTAAATTATAAATTTTTTATCTAATGGTTGGAAAATTAAAAATAAATTTGAGAAAAATAATATAATAAATAAAAAAATTCAAAAGGAACATTGAATCATATAAATAACTCCAAAACAAATTTCACAATTCTATAAATATCTTTAATAATTTTTGGATTTGTCCACAAATTAAGAAATATCAATTTCCAAGGAAAAGAATGAACATTCTTCGATTTTTTGAGGATGAAAATTAGTGAGAACAATTTTTAACACTTTTTCAGTCAAATGTGTTAATTTTTTCAAAAGTGAAATTTCACATGAAGATTAAAATTGAGATAATTTTTAATTCAACAATATTTCTATTTATAATGAAAAAATAGATAATTTTGGCAACAGAATGATTATTGGGATGCAAGTTAAAATTTTATTAAATCTTTAATGAGAAAAATAAAAAATAAAATTAAAAATTTCAAACAGGTACAATACTTTTTGGTAAAGAAATATGGCAAAAGGAAGTAACAAGTAAAAATCTAAATTCAAAATAAATCAGTTTGTCCTTTGTTTAATTAATTCAATATATATAATCTTTTTTATTATATTTATATTTTTCATCTCAAAGCTAATTCTCAATAATTATTGATAGAACTCATATATTTTCATTGTGCACCATATTTATCATTGGTTCTTGTAAAAACTTTTTTATAAAAAAATTTAAAATTTTTTAAACAAATTGATCAAATGTTAAAGTTGGAGCTTCAATATTCTTTGGATTATTCTTTGGTGTAAAAAAAAAAATATTTTTGACAAAATTTTATTTTATGAGGGATATAAAATTGATAAATTAAATACTATTATCAACTTTGTTATTATATTCTAATTCTGAATATAATTATATAGATCACCTATAAAGAAATCACTGCAAAGAGTAAAAAATTAAAAAAAATTTTTTTATTATATTATTTTTATTTTTATCAAAATAAAAAGAAAACTATGTGAAATCCAACTGTACCATTGACACATCTCAGATCACCCAAAACAGGGCTTACTGCTCAAGTAACAACCAAAGATGTTTTCAAGTAATCATGACCGTTAGATACTGTAAAAAAAAAAATTAATATTTTTAAAATAACTAACACTGATTTATTTCAAATGAATAAGATAACACTCTTGAATTAAAAGGTAATTTCGATGATTAAAAGAAAAATTTTTTCTTACATTCAAAAAAACCAAAAAAAAAAGAAATTTCCACAGTTGCATACAGTAAAACATTTTTATAAAAATTTCAGAAATCAAAATTTTAAACTAAATTATTGATTTTTCATTATTTTTAATTTTTTAATTTTTTAATTTTTTAATTTTTTCATTATTTTTATTTTTAATTTTCTAATTTTTTAAAGACAGTTTTAAAGGAAACTACAAAAGTTTCTCTGCTTGTACTTCTTTCCAAATACAACATCCAGTAGGATCATCAGCGACTTGCTACTTTGACAGAACAAATTCCAACACTGTCGTTCTCAATTTTGATCACAACATTGGTGCTATCGTCGGTGAAGTTTTAGGAGGAGTATTCTCTGTTGTTGCTATTATAGCTTTCGTAAATAGTTTTATCAAATTAGTTTTATATTTTTTTCTCATTTTTTTTTGATTTATTTTGTTTTTTATCATTTGTATATTAAATAAATTTTTTTTATTTTTTTCTTTAAATTTTCAATTAGTTTTAAAATTATTGAAATATGTTTTTTTTATTGGAAGTTTTGTTTTAAAATTAAAAATGTTGTTAAAAATTCTTAAATCGTTAAATTTCCTTCAATTTTTTTATTAATTTTTTTTTTATCTTAAAGTTTGGTAAAGTTTGTCATCATCACCACCGTGGAGGTTATGATCCAATTAACAACGATCAAGGTCATTAAGATCACCATGGAGGTAAAAATTTTTTGTTTGTTCAAAATAACTTTTGATTAATTTAATTTATTTATTATCTCTCTAGGACATCACCATCATTGAAAAAAAAAAAATACAAATTCAAAAAGTTGGAAAAAAAAAAATAAAACAAAACTTTTTTGGAAAAAATTTTATTTCTGTTTGATTTTTTATTTTTTTAATAATCTAAGATTTTTTAAACTTTTTCCATTGAAAAAATTGTTTAAATATTTTTTCTCTCTTTTGCTTATTCCTTTTTGGAAACAAAATTAAAAAACTATGGGTTTGTTTTGCAGCTTTTACTGCTTTCGTCCTATTCATGATAGGACATTTTAAGATTTTTTAAAGTTAATTTTTTTAAAAAAAGAAATTTTTAATTCATTCTTTTAAATTGAAGATTTTGCAAGCTGATTTCGAATGATGAAATCCTTTTTATGATTTCTGGTTTCGAAAACTGAAATCCGCTTATGTGTTATAAAGATCGACCACATCTTTAATTTCCTTGCTGAATTCTTTAACTGAATCAACTATTTCCTCAATTTTTTGTTCTCCTCTTCTATCTTTTTTTGATTGTTTCCAGATATTCTCTTTCATCTCTATCTTTTTGCATTTGAAATAACTTCCTTCTTTTTTTCTCTGTTTTCTGTTTTTCCTTGATTCTATAATCTTCATCTCTTCTTTCTTTCTTCGTGGATTTCTTCAAGAATTGAGATTTTTATAAAAAGGAAATATTAATTTAAATTCACCTTTTTCTATCATTTTTACTTTTTGGATCAAGATCAGATAAAGATCTCGAAGAGTGATCAAGTCCACTCAATATTATATCAGAATTTGTAGTTTGTTTTTCAGCACAACAATCCACAAGAAATAGATCTTCAGTAGAAGTATAAACTCTTTGGTTCCCTTTTTTGGCCCTTTTGTTTGATTGTTGTCATTTCCAGATGGAATTTTGATTGTTTTTGCGATTTGGAAGGAGTACCAATCAAGATAGATATTGGGCTTGGTCACAATAATGATATAAATATCTTCAATGATAGCAATATTTGGAGCAAAATGAAGTATCTTTATTTGTATTGATCAGGATATTCACATCCTTCAAAGCAACTTAAGATGATGAACAAATTCTATTATTCAGACAATACACATATAGATCAGCAATTGAACTGTTTTCTCCAAGAATTGGTTCATCGCAAAATATCTTTTCAAACAATCTATTGTCAAAAATTAGTATTAACAATAATTCCAGTTTATCACCAAAATAATGAAAAATAGGCCTCAGACATATTTTGGTCTTTTTTTTTTTTTTTTTTTGTGAAATCTGTAATTCTTATTGCAACCAAATGCGCATTTGATCAAAAAATCGAAATAAACCAGAAAGTTTAATTGCAACAACTTCATTTGATTCTTAAAATTTGCTTATTTAGTGTTGGGTTCACATTAAAATAAATGATATTTTTTTTAAATAATAATGTTCAGATGGAATTATCCTATTTAAATGAATTAGATATAGAAATTTAAAGTTCAGTAAATTTAAATGTAAAATTTTTTTCTTCATCAAACAGTTTGCAAAAATTAAAAATAAATTTGAGAAAAATAATATAATAAATAAAAAAATTCAAAAGGAACTTTGAATTTGAAAGAAAATATATGGCAAAAGGAAACAATAGGCAAAGAAAAAATGATCCAATTTCTAAAAATTGAAATAAATTTTAAAATAAATATTTATTTTTAATATTTCCCTACAAACAAATTTATAACTCATTATCTTTCTATAGAGGACATCATATTTCTGTATGTACATTTTTGATCTTCGCATGTGGTAAAAATAAAAAAAATTAATTAGAAACAAAAAATTTCTCACTTCCCTTTTATCATATTTTTCGAAACAATAGTTGGTGGAGGAATATTCTTTGGGTTATTCTTCGGTGTAAAATATAGTTTCTTTTGGGTTGTATAAAATGCGCCAAAAAAAAAAAAAAAAAAAATTTAAATTCCCTCAGTATATATGAACTATTAATAATCCCAATAATAATTGATTAATTTGATTGATAGATAACATATAAAGAAATCACAGCAAAGAGTAAAATTTTTCTTTTTTTTTTTTTTTTTTTTTGAAAAGAAATTTCAAATTTCATTTAATTTTTAAAAATGAAAGAAAGCTATGCAACATCCAACTGTACCATTCAATCCACTAGAATCACCCAGAACCCTACTTACTGTTCACGTAACAACCAAAACTGCTACCAAGTAAATATGAACGTAGAATACTGTAAATACAAAAAAAAAAAAAATCAAAAAAATCCATTTTTATAATCCCTTATTTCAAAAAATAAAAGATAATGATTTAGTAAAGAAACGTAAATAATTTTTTAAATAATTTTTTATTTTTTGTTTTTAATTTTGTCAAAAAAATAAAAAAAAAATTATTCGAAAAATAGAAATTGTTACAGTTGCATACAGTAAGAAATTTTAATTTTAAAAATTTCTTAAATGAATTATTTTTTTTAAAAATTTTTTTTTTTTTGAAGACAGTTTTGAAGGAAACTACAAAAGTTACTCCACTTGCTTGGTCTTCCAAGCCAGTCATCCAGTAGGATCCTCATGGACTTGCTACTTTGACAGAGGCAATCCCAACACTGTCGTCTTCAATTTTGATCACAACACTGGTGCTATCATTGGTGAAATTGTAGGAGGCATTTTCTTCGTTATTGCTGTTTTTGCTTGTGTAAATAATTTTTTGAAATTTTTTAATTTTTTTTTTTTTTGTATTATTTTAAATTTTTTTTTTTAAATTTTATTTATGTTATTTTTATAAAAATTTTTTTCAAAGTTTGGTAAAATGTGCCATCATCACCATCACGGCGGATACCAACCAATTAACTACGATCACGGCCACCATGGAGGTAAAATATTTTTGGATTAATTTTTTTTTTATTAAATTAATTAAAATGTTAAATTTATTTTTTTGTTTTAGGAAATCGTGGTCACCATCATCATGACCATCATGGTAATTAATTACAACTTTTTAATTAATTACAACTTTTTGATTAAATTTTAATTTTATTTTTATTTTAATGTGCAGGTCATCACCATCACCATTAAAGATCCCATGTGAAATAATGGAAATTCAAAAGTTTTTAAATAAAATTAGAATTAAAAAAGAAACTTTTTTTAAAAAAAAATGTAGTTTTTGTTTTATTTTTATTTTTTGAATTTATTTTTCATAATTTATTTATTTTCTGTTGAAAAAATTTTTTTTTAATTTTAAATTTCTTTTTTTATTTAATTGATTTCGAAATAAGTGCCTTTGTGATGATGATAATGAACGGACTTTACAATGATCAAGATTAATCCCAACAAAAACAAAATTCCTCCCACTATTTCCGCTACAAGTGCGTTCGTGTTGTGCTCAAAGTTGAATACTACTGTGTATTTGTTTGCTGTGTCATAATAACAAGCGTAAGTCCCACCAACTAAGAAAATAAAAAATTAAAAAATAAATATAAATTAATAAAATAAAAATTTAAAAATTTAAAAATAAAAAATATAAAAATAAAAATAATAAATAAAAAAATATAAATTAAAATTATAAAATAAAAATAAAAAATTTTATAAATAAAAATAAAAAAAATGTAAATAAAATTTTCATTACTTGTATGTGTTAACAAAAATTCATGTGCAAATGCATAAGTTCCATAATTTCCTTCAAAACTATCTTTTAAAATAAAAAAAGTTAAGTTAATTTTGAGAGAATGAAAGAGACTTACTGTATGCAGTCGTTGTTATGGAATCTAAAGATTTTTGATTGATTTTGATTTTTCAGAAAAAAATTTAATTTGCTGAATTGGAATTTTCCATTTCTTTTCTCAAATTTTTTTATTATTTATATGTTACCGTATGTCACATTCATTTTTACTGCATATACAACTGGACATCTTGAGCAAGTTGATTTATTGACTATCTCCATCGAAAGGATGGTACAATTGGTCGGTTTAAAATTTTCTATTTGTAATATTGAAAGGATATAATTCTAATGAGAGATGTTAGTTATGAATAGAATATCATTTACCTTTTGCTTTGATTTCTATGTAAAAATAAGATTTATGAAATTTTTATTGAGGGAAAAATAAATTATGAGAGAAATTATTTACCTTGATATGTATCATGGAAGAAGAATCCAAGAAATAATCCCAATCCCACTATTTATATATTTTTTTCCAACGTACATATTATTTTCAATTATTTAAAAATTTAAATTTGTTCTTGATTTTTACACAACATTATAAATAAAAAGAATATTCTCAAGGCATTATGATGATTATGATGATTTGTTCCTTTTGCCATTATTTTTTTTTTTAATTTATTTTCGAAAAATTTTGAAAAAAAAAAGAATTATAAAAGTTAGAAATTTTTTTTTCAAATTGAAACATTAAATGATACTTTAAAGTTTAAGAAGAATTCACTAATTTTATGAAAACCCTTTTTAAATTTGAAATACCTTTTTAAATTTTGAAATACCTTTTTAAAAAGTTTCAGAAAAAATAGAGGTTGATCTTTTTTAAATTCAATTTCAAAAAAAAAAATTCAGAAGTATAATTTTTTTGCTACCCATCTAAGTTTTGATCTCTTTAAGAACAAAATTTCTGTTTAAACATTAAAAGGGATATTTAACAAAGGATTAGATTCAAAAGTCAGATTATTCATTTAATTAAATTTTTTTTCAAATTTTAAATTATTTTGGAACACTAAACCTTTCTTTTTGTAATTTGATCACTTTTCGTAAAACTACTCCAATAACTTTAAATTTAATTTTTTAAGAGAATTCAAAATAAAAAAATCTATTTTTAAGTGAAAAATTAAAAATTAAAAAAAAAAAATTTGAATGTATTAATGGAAGATAGATACGATCATGATTATCTTAAAAAGATCATCAATTCAGCAAGCATCATTGTAGTCATATTTCTTGGCAAATATATAATTCTCCTCCAAATAAAAAAAATTTTATTTTTGAAAACTTTTATATAGTGGGATTGGGTTTATCAATTGGATCGTTATATTTTATCATCAAAAGAACAAATGAAAGGAGTAATATATCCCATTATTTTTTTACATTCAAACAACTGATTGCAAAAATAATTTTTTTTTTTTTAAGAATCTTTTATTGATACGACGTGTTTGATATTGAATGCACAAATCCAAAAATCTGAAAATTCTGGATCGTATAGATTGAAAATGCAAGTGGAATATTGTAAAATAAAAAAAGTTATCATTCGTATTTTTTTGTTGACATATTCAATATTTTAAAAAAGATAATTCAATATTCAAAAGAGAAATCACAACGATTGCATACAGTAAAAAAAAAAATTTTTAATTTTTTATTAATTAAATTTAAATCTTTTTAAAATCATATTTTATAACTCTTTTCAAAAAAAAAAAAAAAAAAAAAGACAATTATGATTCTAATTACGATATTGAAATGGAAGTTTTAACATTTCTGCTGACACATAACATAAACTCTAAACTCACATGCTACCACGAAAAAGAAGATGTAACGAGGGTTGTATTTTCTTTTGACCATAACTATGCCTTAGAAGTGATATCCTACCTTTTTTCGACCATTTTAACTCTTTTTTCCTTTTCAATGCTCATGCTCATCGTTTTTAAATTTGACAGAAGCAAAATAGTTGAGTCAGAATGATGATTTTATTTTTTTTTTATTTTTATCTTCTCCTTTTGTTTATTATTAAAATTATATTATTTATTTGTAATCTGAATATTACTTTGAAATAAACAAAACTTTTCGCAAATATTTCAACAGTTCAAGATTATGACATCATTTTCCTAAGTCTTACTTAAAATTAAAACTTCAATATATTGACTTAAAAAAAAGAATAAAATTAAAACTTGATTTTAAATTTAATTTAAAATTAAATTTTGATATTTAATGAAAAAAAAAAAAAAAAAAAAAAAAATGGGCAAGGGATCAAACGGTACAAGATCAGCTCTCCTCTTTATTTTAGTTTTGTTTTTAGGTGATATTAATGAAATCCTTTATATATTTTTTATATTTTTATCCTCAAAATAAAAGCTGGTATCGGGGTTTTCTTTGGATTCTTTTTCAGTTATACTTTCAAGGAAATTCAAGCCAAGAGTAAGATTAATTTTTCCAAATCCGAAAGAATATATTTTAAATGGGTTTTTAAATAACAACAAGGAATCAAATACCATCAATATTATAGATATAAACAATCATTATAATTAAATATCTCAAATAATATACCTGATATATATTCTCTTTACTCCATCCCTTATTTAAAATTAAATTTTCTCCTTCAATTTTATATTTTTGTTCACAAACAGAAAATTTCCTTCATTCAAATTGCACGATATTGACATCAATAATGGATAAAAAGAGAAGATGTGGAAAGAATTCATGTTCAACAGTATATGCAGTATTAATGCAAGTGGATTATTGTGAGACAATAAAAACCCTTTAATTAAATTCTTAAATGTAATAACCAAAAATAGTTAATCCACAATTAAACAGAGAAATAGCAACGATTGCATATAGTAAGATCAAATTAATTTTATTTTATTTTTGAAATTTCAAATTTCAACTCAAAATTTTTTATTAATTTTATAAAAAATATCAATAGATAGTTTCGAAGGAAATTACAATTCTCTGAATAATGCCATGTCTTTCGTTTTGACTCATCCAATAGGAAAAGATTACCCTTGCTACTATGACGCAAGCAACCCAAACACTGTGGTTTTCAACTTTGATCACAACACTATCGCAATCATTTATGAATCAATAGGAGGCAAATGTTTTTTAAATTCCATTTAAATTATTTTTAATTAAATTTTTTTTTTCAAAGGTGTTGTTGCTTTGATTTCACTTTTGTTTCTTGCAATTCTATCATGGAAGAAATGTAGGAAGTCAAGTGGATATGATTATATCAATTAAACCTTTTTTCTTTAACCTCTTTCTTTTCTTTTCTTTTTCAGACTTTTTCAAATTTTTATTTTTTCAGACTTTTTTTTTTTAAAAAATTAATTTTATCTTAAATTTGAAATTAAAAAAAAAAAATGGAAAGATCACATTATTTTGGATTAGGGGTTTCAATTGTCATCATTGTTTGTAAATAAACATCCCAAAAACAATAAAATTTTTATTTATTCAAATTATATAGTAGGATTAACTTTTTTCTTTACATACTTTTTTAACTACACCTACAATGAAATAAGAGCAATTAGTAAATTTTTTTAAAAATACATGAGAAATTTGTTTTGAAAAAAAAAAATTGAAATTTTTTTCTTTCTTTAGAAAATTACAAACAAACGAATTGTACCATTTTGACTTCACAGATCTTGAACAAGACAGATATTTATTGCTATTCTTACCCTAAATGTAAATATATATATGCAGTTTTAATGAATGTGAAATATTACAATCCAAAAGAAAAAAAACAGATCACCACTAAAGCATACAGTAATAAATTAAAAATTATTATAATTTTTTTTCAGCTAAAAAAAATATAATAATTTAAATTTAATTTAATAAAAAAGATAAATTTGAAGGAATTTATTCATCTTTGGAAGATTGTCTCGATTTTGAATTAACTCATCCCGTTGGTCATTCTTATCAATGTTTTTATCATAAAAAAAGACCCGCTTTGGTAATCTTTACATTTGATCACAGCAACGGAGTGCTAATAATGCAAATTGTTGGTTTGTTGTTGACCGTTTTCGGAGTTGTTCTTATGGTTAGCAAGATTATTAAAATAAATGCTCCAATAAGAAAGAATTATATAATGGTTGATTCAATCAATTAAATACATTAAATTCATTTAAAATATTTCGGAGTAAAATAAAAATTGAATTAATTAATTGAAGGAAATGAAAATAAAAAAAAAACAAAAAAAAAATCAATAAAATGTCCAAAATACATAAAGTATCATCTATCATCTGCATTCTCGCTATTTCGTGTAAAATTAATCAAAAAAAAAAAAAGCTAATTTAGTTCTTTTTATCGTTTAAAAAAATTTAATACACCAGTCGGAGCTCTATTATTTTTTTCATTTCTCATTACCTACCTTTTCAATGAAATGAAAGTAAGATGTAAGGATAACAAATCTAATCACACCATAAAACTTTCCATTATCAATAATATATATTAAATCAATAGATTCATTTCAAAGAACCAGCTGCAAGATCCTATCATCTGATATCATCAATAAAACTTCAGAAGATTTTTTTCCTCAAGATAAATATGTATATTCTGTTGAAATGGAAGTAAAATATTACAATAAAAAACTGAAAGAAGATTTTACAACAAAAGCATATAGTAAATAAAAAATAAAATAAAAAATTTTTTAGCTGAAAAAAAAAATAAAAAATAAAAAAAAATAGATATTTATAAAGGAACTTACTCTGATATTGATATATGCAATGAATTTCAAAAAACTCATCCTGTTGGAACCATATCTACATGTTTTTTTCAACTCGATAATCCAAATATAGTTCTCTATAATTTCAATCCCTTCTCATTTGCTTTCGTATATTGCCTGATTGGTGGGATATTGATAGTGGTGGGTATGTCATTCCTTCAATTAATACAATGGCATAAAAAAAGAGAATATCAAAATGAAAATGAAAGCACATTTGATTTCGAATTGTAAAAAGATAGATATCAACATCTTATTGTTAAATAAAAATCAATTATATTTAAAAAGAGAGTATTATTAAACTGTTCATTTATTATATGCAACAACATAAAATGATTCTAAATTTATAATTCCAATAAAAATTAGATCTTTTCCCAATCAACAATAATTTACATGATTAACGAATTTGAATTCCATATCCTTTGTTTGTAAGAGGTAAAATTTTTTTTATTTTTGGCGCCATATCTTTTGAAAAAAAAAAACCAATTGAAATATACTTTTATAAATGCGATCTTGATATATACAGTTTGAGATTTTGGTATTATTTTTGAAAGTAAATTACAATTAGATTTTCGTTTTTTTGATTTAAAAAATTTAATTTTTATTATCCAATTTTGAAAATAATCAAAACATAATTCTCATTATCATATATTAAAAATAAATAAATTCTCTGCAAATAAAATTGTAACATTTGTGAATAAAAAGGGTAAAAGATATCATAAAAAATTTTGTTTTTGTTTTTTAAAAAATATATTTTGAAATTAAATAAAAAATAAAAAAATAAAATCCATCAAAAAAAAAAAAAAAGAAAGAAAGAATGATATTTTATTTTGTTCTTTTACTTTTCATTGTTGCGTTCTTGGTTTATCAATGGGTAAAAAGAAAAAAAAAAATGTTTATCATTGATCGGGATTTACAACTTTAAATTTTCTTGTAAATGAAATTAATATTTTTTTTTTTTAATATAGAGCTACTACATGCATCCATCTTTGAAGCTATTTCCTGGATTGGGATGTTACCCTTTTATAGGATCGATACCATATTTCCAAAAAGATAATCCAGTCTTTGGATGGTGCAAAACTGCAGTCGAGAATGGTTGGTAAAGAAAGAAAAAAATTGAAACATCTACAATGATAAGAAAAAATTTAAAAAATAATTTTTATTCTATGAAAACTGGATAAATATATTTGTATTTATCAAAAAATAAAAAAATTGTAAACATATATTTTATTTTTTTATTTTTTAATTTATCCTAAATTTCTATTTTCTTAAGATTTTCTTATTATCCTTTTTTATATTTTTTATTTTCCTTTATTATCTTACAAAGGAAATTGTGGAGAGTTTCCATTCTTAACACACATGTTGTTTTGGTGACCGATGCACAGCTGTACAAACAGATCACTTCAGATCAAGAGACCTACCAAAGAGAAAAGTTCATCAGCGATCACAATCTCATAATGAACGGCAAAATGTTGTTTGCGATCGATGGAGAAGACTGGAGGAAGAGGAGAGGTAAAAAAAAAAAAAAAGAATACGATATAATTAATTTTAAATTAAAAATATATTCAAAGAATGAATCTTGATATTTTGAATACTATTTCATTTTTCATTTATCATTTATCAATTTTAATTTTTTTTTTCAATCTTCCTTCATAGTTGCTGTCAACCCTTTCTTTTCCAAGAAATCCATCTCCAAACATCTCCATCACATGGTGAGCATGAGTGAGATCGCAGTGAAAGAGGCTTTGAGAACAGGCACTTTCGATTCAAGAGCATTGTTGATCAAAGTGTCATTAAGTAAAAAAAAAAAATATTATTTTTAATTTTAAATTATTTATTTTTTAATTTTATTTTTTTTGTAAACTTATTTTTAATTTTATTTTTTAAAAGGTTTTGTTCTCAGATTCATTTTCGACGAAGAAATGGACATTCTCACCAATGACGTTCACAAAATAGGAGACACCTTCCACATCTTAGGAGCAGAAGTAAAAAAATTTTTAAACCTAATTATTTTTATTTTAATTATTATTTTTATTTTTAAAATTATTTTTATTTTTTACAATTATTTTAAATTTTGTGTTTTTAGTTTATAATTTTAATTTTTTTACTTTTTTATTTTAATTTTTTTACTTTTTTTTTTCAATTAACATCTAATTATTTTAAATTTTGTGTTTTTAGTTTATAATTTTAATTTTTTTACTTTTAATTTATTAACATCTAATTATTTTCATATTGCGATAATTTAAAATATATTTTTATTTCAAAAAAATGTAAATTTTATTTTTATAATTATATTTAAATTTATAATTTTTTATTCAAAAATAATTTTTTTAATTTTAATTTTTTTAAATTTCTCTTTTCCTTTTCTTTTGCAGCTTTTGAAGATGAACCAAAAACCAGGGTACAGACACTTGCCAAAATTCATGAGGAAAGAGTACTACAGCAAAAGAGAAAACTTCGACAAGTTCATCCACCACATGATCAAGATCAACAAGGAGAAAGCGGAACTCAAAGACATCTCCGAGAAATCTCTTTTCGATTACCTTCTCGATGTATATAAGGATGACTATGAAATGATTGTGAATGAAGTCAAAGGAATTTTGTTTGCAGGCGTAAAAAAAAAAATATTTAATTTAATTTTAAAAATTTCAAAACACTAATTAATTTTTATTTTTTTTTTAGCACGAAACTTCCGCTGTAAATTTTTTTCACTTTATTTATTTATTTCATTTAATTTAAATTATTCTTAAGTTTATTTTAATTTTTAATTATTTAATTTTTAATTATTATTTAATTTATTTTTTTATTTTTTAATAATTTTTTACATTTTTAATATTTTTTATTTTAATAAATATTTTAAATTCGAATTTTTATTTTCTTTTTTATAGTTTATCAATTTTTAAAATTTTGATTTTGATTTTTAGTTATGTTTTAAACTATATTTATTTAGTTTTATTTTTTTGTATTTTTTTAATTAATTCATTTTTAAACATTCAATTTTATTAATATGATTATTATATTTAAAAGCACACTGCTTGTTTTGTTTTCTATGAGCTCTTGAAAAATGAAGAAGTTCTTAGAGAGGTGATAGAGGAGGTGGATTCTGTTTTGGTCAATGGGACAATAGAAAGCCCCCAAGAAGTCAAACTGTTGGTAAAACTCGAAGCTTGTATCAAAGAAACACTGAGGCTATGTAAAAAATAACATTTTGACAAATAAATTTTTTTATTTTTTATTTTTTATTTTTTNATTTTTTTATTTTTAAATTTAATATTTTTAAAATTATTTTTTTTTTTATTTTTTTATTTTAGTATCATTTTTATTTTTTATTTTTTATTTTTAATATTTCAATATTTTTTATTTACTTGCTCCAATGCACTGTAGAGTACATCTACTTTGGGCTGAATAAAAGTTATTTTTTCTTGGAAAGATTCAATGAACAGCATGCTGGTTATTTTTTGGGAGAGCATAGGAATATCACAAATCACCAACAAAAATTGTTCAGGCTATAAAAAAGAATTCAAAATATTAAAATTAAAAAAATATTAACATTAACTAATAAAAAATAAATAAGAAAAACATCTAAAATGAAAAAAAAATAAAAAATAAATAAGAAAAACATAAACAAAAATAATATTAAATCAAAAATTAAAAATAAGTTAAAAAAAAATAAAACATTTTAAATGAAATGAAAAATAAAAAACATTAAATAATGAACAACATTTTGAAGAAAAAAAAAAAAAATATTAAATAATGAAAAATAAAAAAAATAATTTTTTTTTTTTTTACTTGATCCAACATGGAGCTGTTTCCATCATTACTCTTGACATAGTTGGTCAAAGTGGTGACTTCTTCAGTAGTGGGGACATTTTCCAAAAGTTTGGACAAAGCCTCCGCATCCAAAACTTTGTTGTCCACGTTCAGAATGGCGTCTTTCACTTCCATGGCGGTCTTTTTGAAGCTTTTGATGAAGATGGAGAGACCCTTGGATCTTTTTGGGTCTAAGAGAGAAATGGCTTGTGGTTTGCTTTCTGTTTTGGTGACTGATGTGGGTTGTTTGGTTGCAGCAGCAAAAAAATTTTCGATTTCTTTAAAGTCTAGATCGATTTCTGCAAAAAAAAAATAATAAAATTAAAAATAATAATAAAATTAAAAATAATAAAATAATTAAAAAAAAAATGAAATATAAAAAAAAATAATAAATTAAATATAAAAAAAATAATAAATTGAAAAATAATAAAATATGAATAAAAATAAATTAATATTGAACAAAAAAAGTAATATTGAATCAAAAATAAAAAAAATTTATAATTAAAATCAAAAAATAAAATAAAAATAAAAATATCATAATAATGAAAAATAAAATAAAATTAAAAAAGTAAAAATCAAAATCAAAAGTTTTTTACGTTTTGGATCAGGATTGAGCTCATCAAAAATAGTATCTTTAGTTTGTCTTGGTTGCAACTTTGTCCAATTGAAAAGCTTAAGAGCTGTTGTTGCATTTTATGAAAAAGAGTGAGAAATTTATTGAAATGAATTTGGTTTTGAGAATTTTTTTTTTTTTTTGATTTTACCAACAGTTGGTTTTGGGATGTTCAACTCTTTCTTCTTTTGAGAAGTGGGCATAAGACCTAAAATTTTGAATTGTGAAAATGAAAACAATAAAAACAATAAAATGGAAAAAAAATTTGAGGATATACCAGGAGGAGGAGGGCCACCAATACCTGGGGGAGGAGGAGGGCCGCCAAAATCACCTGGAGGAGGTGGAGGAGGTCCGCCAAAATCACCTGGAGGAGGGGGAGGTGGTGGACCGCCAAAATCACCTGGAGGAGGAGGTGGAGGAGGTCCGCCAAAGTCACCTGGAGGAGGAGGTGGAGGAGGCCCGCCAAAATCACCTGGAGGAGGTGGAGGAGGAGGCCCGCCAAAATCTTCGGATGGAGGAATAGGAGTGCTCTGGAATTCACCAGGTGGAGGTGGTGGTGGACCAAATGATTCGTTGGAAGTGCCCACATTCTTTTTCAAGCTTTGGATGGTTTCTTCTTTGACCAAAAGTTCCTTTTCCAAGTTTTTGATCTTCAAATCCAACTCCTCCACTTTCTTCTTCAGCTCCAATTCTCCTTTGTAAATATTTTCCATACTTGTGTTGTGAGTGGTTTGAGGGCCCTTTTCTTCGAGTTTCTTGATTTCGATTTCCAAGTTCTTGATCTGAAAAGAAAGGTTGTCATTCCTGTTCTTGAAATCAACTTCATGACGATTGTACTCATCAGTAAGATTAGAAATCTTTTCTTCTTTCGTTTTGAGCTCTTTCTCGAGGTGGCTGATAGTAGAATTGAGGAGGCCAACTTGTTGGTTGTCCTTGGAAGACATGGAGATGTTCAAACTGTTCTTGAGATCATGGATGGTCTCCTCCTTCTTGTTGAGTTCCACCTCGAGATCCTTGATCTTCAAAGAAAGCGAATCGATGTTGTTCAACATTTCCTTTTGTACGTTCTCGTCAATAGGAGGAGGTCTGTTGGAGCTGATGAACTCAAGATTCTTCAAATTTAGGTTCAAACCTTCAATCTCCTTGATCTTCTTCTCAATCTCCAAATCCTTTTCTTTGTTTTTTTCTATTCCCTCACTGAGTTGTACTTTGAGTTTCTCATAATCATCATTCTTGATTTCCAATTCGGCCTGGAGTTTATCTACGTCTCCCAAACTCATCAAAGACAAAGTGATACCCTCTCCTATGTCTATCTTATCTTTTACAGTGGTGAGTTGTTTTGTCAACTTCTCATGACACTCCCATATCTTGAGTCCATTGTTGGTGTCGGTAGGAAAGAAGATGAGACTTTGCATAACAGAGTTGAAAAGAGATTTTATTTGGTAAAAAGATCCGATCTTCATCATCAAAGTCTCAAACAGTTTGCTTTCGTTATTTTTGTCGTTTTCGGAGATTACAGGCAATATTTCGTTTAGTTCCTCGTTATCCGCCGTTTCATCTTCTCTAAAATTCTTTAGTTGGAGCATGAAATCTTGGTCGTTTTTCATTTTAGTTTCTAATTCATTCAAAACTTGTTTGATCCCCAATCTTAAAAAACTTTGTCTTATTCCTATTCTAACGTCTATCTCATCAGGATCATTAATGAGTGAATTAATTAGAATAAGTAATGATGTTTTTGCTTCTAATTTTGGATCATTCTAAAAATAAATGTTTTAAATGGAAAATTTTTAATTGAATTAATTTTTTTTTGAAAAAAAATTACCTTCAATATTTCTACAAGCCCAATGAACAATACTTTCTCTTTATTTATGTACTTGAAATATTCGAATGCACGAAGAATATCCGCATGGTGACCAATGGAAATTGTAATTGAAAAGATCTAATAAAGAATTGATAATCTTTTACATAAAAAAAAAAAAATGTTTATAAAAAACTTACAACAAATATTTCGTTTTGTATTTTAGGTTCACTCAACGAAATGAAAATAATGAGAGATCTATTTTTTTATTTTGTGGAAATATTATAAATAAAGGATCTTGGGAATTAAATTTTGGAGTTGATAATAATGAAAATTTTTTGTTAGAACAAGATATTGTCGATCTAATTTTATTAAAATTAGATCTCAACATAAGATACTGTATTATTGATTAATGAGATCCAAACAATCATATTATCATTTCTATGTTTATGATTATTTTTCAATAACAAATTTTCAGTTTTTAATTATTTTTATAAAAGAAAACTTTTATTTTACTTGAAGATATCTTGATGAAGATCGATTATCAATTCTAGAGATGATTTATTGGACATTATTATCTTCATTATCATCAAGCATTCGTGGAAGATCTCCAGCAATTTATCTGTTTTGATAGATAATTTGAATATTTTATCGCATATCCTTATTAGATGTTTGAATCCATCATTCTTTATGAACACCTCTATCCATATATGTGGTTGTGAGCAGACTGCTTTTTTCAAATCTGAAATGATCAAGAGATCTGGCAATGTCTCACTTATTTTCAAAAGATAATAATATGGTGTATTCTTTGTTTTTCCATGTTTATCACTTTTATATTGTTTGACCTAAAAAAAATTAAAAGAATGGTGAGATAAATTTGATAGGGGATATTTAAAATTGTTATAAAAAATTTTGTTTACCAATTCCTTCTTTTTCTGGATTATTTGTTGTTTTGAATATATGTTTGATTATTCAGTTATGTTTGAAAATAAATTTTTTTTTGTTTGAGAGATAGAATGCAGGAATAAATAATTTAAAAATATATTCGTTTTTTGTCAAAAATAGAAAAGAAAATATGGAAAAAATATTTTATATGATACTCACTTTTTCATATTCAGTGATCAATGTCCATTTTTGATTGGCAGATGTTTTTCTATATATATATTTTAAAGTTAAATCATTAAGTGTTATATTTGATGGATTTTACTTTGCCATATCCTCAAGACTGGTTTGAGTATATCCATATTCAATCATGATATGCATGAATTTGTCATCTAATTCTTCTGGCTTTATTTTTGATAGTTTTTTGTTGGTTTTGCTTTTCATTTTTTTTTTTTTGATTTTTTCTTCAAATCTTTTTTTGATGGATTAAATTGAATTGAAGCAAAACAAATATTGAACTTTTTTGGTAAATTGACATTCGATTATTTCCTTAAATACACTCAAATTTCTCAAATGAAACAAAACAATTTATTCTTGAGTTTGTTCTTGTTTCAAAATATTTCAAGAAAATTGCATCTAAACTTTCAAAATATCTTCTTCACTATATTATTCAACTTTCTTTCATTTTAAAATTAATAAATAAAATATTAAAAACATGATAAGGAACAAGTATCAGCAATGGACACAATTTTTATTTTATTGTTTAATTAAATCTTGACTTTAACTAATTAAATAAGATAATGGGTGAAATCACAATGTGGGATACAATATGAAGCGTAGAGTGCCCTACCAAGAAGAGAAAGACCAGCAGATGTTAAATTAATGGTTTGTTGCCCGGAAACTACCTCAACGTTGATGTTACGTCATATACCCCTATCAAACATTAATAACAACAAAAATTTACTCAGATCGGAGAAGCGAAGATGAAGAAATTACAAAGATTTGTCTAAGGGAAAATGACATGATTCGCAGGAATTACTTTGGAGTATAGCAAGGAAAGTTATTGGCCAACTAGCAAATAAATATTGAAGAAGATAATTGATTGAAACAATAATAATTATCAAATAAAATTGTTCTTAATTCCTCATCCAATCTACTAACCAAAAGGTGAAGAACAGTATGTTATAGTGATGAACATCTTATAACACCCAGAAACAATTCGTGTTAAAGATAATCATGGATAAAATGAATAATAATTTTTCACATGTCAAAATTTTAACTTTGTTGCATATAAATTAATTGCTAACAAAATTTATTTGTTGTAAAATTTTGAACATCTAAATAATAAATATATATAAAATATATTAAAAATAATAAAAAAATGAAAAAGATCAGCAGTGGATACAATTCAGACCATCTCTTATTTTATTGTTGTAAATCTTAATTATTTAATTATTATTTTCTTATACAAATAAAGATAATGGAGATTTATATGGAATAGGAGATAATTACTTTGGTGAATTAGGAATTGGAAAAGATATAAAACGAAAGATAAACCAATTTTATTGAAAAATGATCAAAATATAAAATCAATTTGTTTGGGATATTTCTATTCTTTCTTCTTCTATAAAAATGGAGATTTATTTTCATTTGGATGTAATGATTATGGGCAATTAGGAATAGGAAATTATGAAAATCAATTTGAACCAGTATTGGTGATGAATGATTCAACAATCAAATTAATTTCATGTGGNAGTTCAAACCAAATTTGTCTTTTTGAGTTGAAAATATTTGGTTGTCTTTAGTAAGGAATACCGCGTAATAGCTAAATAAATTATTTTAATAAAAAATTTCATTTTAAATTTTAAAAAGAAAAATAAAACGTGAAAGCTTTTTTGTTACTATCCACATGCAATAGATCTAATTTCCTAAAAAATCAAAATTTTTATTTATTTTTATTTATTTTTTTTTGTTACCATTCCTTTTAGCGATTCCATTTCGATGGGTGTTGATGAAAAATTTTCTTGAATTCCAAAATTTTCTAAAAAAAAAAAATAATGGAAAAAAAACCATAATAATAAAAAATAAATATCAATAAGAAAAAAAAATAAATATCAATAAGAAAAAGAAAATTAAAAATAAAGTTTAATAAAAAATAAAGATGTAAAATTAAAATATTAAAATAAAGTTACTTATATTTCCTATTGCAAAGAATTGATTTTCAGAAGTTTTGAAAATCGCATAATCGAAGCCACAAGAAATATCAATAACTTTTCCATTCCAAGTAGGATTCACTTTTATAATTCCATCAGTTTTAGAGTTGAATGTGTCGTCTCCTTGACCCCAATAAAAGACTCCTTTCTCTGTTAGTACGTATGTATTTCTGTATGAATGGTTCAAACATAAAATTTCTTCTCCTATTTCAATTCAAAAATTTTAACAAATTTTCATTTGTAAACATTTTATTTTTGAAAACATTTTTTATTTTTAACAATTTTAAATATTTTCAAATTTTTATTTGTTTTTTTATTTACCATCTATTTCTTCATTTTTGATTGGAGTGCAAAAATTGAATTTTTTTTCTTTTTCTTCTTTTCTGACTTTTTTTTTAATTATGAATTCAATCTAATTTGATATTATTTTGAAAAAACTTTTTACTTTGTCCATAATCATTGTTCCCGAATTGATAGAATGATTTTTTACCACTCTTTTTATCAACTAAATTAAAAAATTAGAAAAAATTGGAAAATTATATAAATACCATAAAGTAAATCAATTATTGAGTTTATAAATTGGATTTTGTTATGAATAAGAATGAAAATAAAGACCAAATTTTTATTTTTTGTGTGGGGAGATATTTTATATTTGATTGTTGAAATATTGTTTTGAGAGTAATTTTTATTTTTGATGGTATTTTTTCTAATTTACCAAGAATTACAGATTGATGATATGAGAAACCAGAAAAAGTTTTTATCTCAATTTCTTTCTCTTCCATTTTTTTATTATTAATTTTTTATTATTTTTATTTATTAAATTAATTATTCAATTAAATTTTGAAATTCTCCTCTTTTCAGGAAAGAAAAACATGGAATATTTTGGGGTTTGGTCAAAGCAATCTCATCTTAATTTCTCAAAAACATTAATTAAATTTTTTTTTATTTTTTAATTTTTATTTTTATTTATTCAAAAAGTCTATATTTTTTATTTTATTCAAGAAGAAACTTTATTATTTCAAACTTAATCACTTTTGGAATTTTGAAATGAATCTTCTCTTTGTCCATCAATATTTCTTTGCGAATTCAAAAAGTTTTTGGATTAAAGAAATTTCTTTCTAGTAAAAAAAAGAAAATAATATCTCCTTATTTCTAAGAATAATAAATTTCTGATCTGAAAAAAAAAAATTCTTTTTTTTTATTAAATTTTTTTTTAAAACTTTTAAATTTGATGAATATTTTGATTGGAAGAATGATGAAAAAAAGAAGAACCCTCTTCGTTGAAATAGTTGTACAAATTGCCCAAAAAAATGGAAGTCAAAATGATCATTCCAAAGTGATGGTTTGAGAAGAAAAACTTGGAGCAGCTTTTGGGATCGTGGATGTCCACTTTCTTGATTTGCCAGGCGAGATGAGATGCACCTGCGAGTATTCCCATATAAAAGGGCCATGATTGCCCAACAAGAGAACCACAAGTAAGAAGTCCTTTATCCAAAAAAAAAAACAATAAAAAAAAAATGACAAACAGTTTTACAAAAGAAAAAATGAAGAAAATAAAAAAAAATAAATTCAAGAAAAAATTATTTAACGAAAATATTATCAAATAAAATAAATACGAAAATAATACCAAATAAAATTAACAAATAAAATAAAAAATAAATAAATTATTTAAAAAAATATTTTTTTACCAATTATTGTTGCTGAACTAAAAAAAGATAAATATTGTTTTGTCTTTTCACCAAAATGTAAAGCAGTGGACTTTACACCTATCATTGTGTCGTCAGATTTGTCTTGGTGAGCGTAGATGGTGTCGTAGTGTATTGTCCAAAAGAGGCAAGAAGCGTACAAAATGACTGGTGTTATTTGATCTATGCTTCCGATCATGGAAGACCTAAAAATGAAAATAATTAAAATTAAATTAAAACCAAATTTAAATTAACATGAAATAATTAATTAAAATATAATTTAAATTAACATGGAAATAATTTTATTTTATAAATCTAAATAAATTATTTTTTAATAAAATTTTAGAAATAAAATAGGTAAAAATAAATCTAAGAAATAAATAAATTTTTCAAATCAAATTAAATTTTAAAATAAAAATAAACAATATATTTATTTTTAAAAAATATTATTAAAAATATTTCTCACCATCCCATCAAAGCACCCCAATTAAAAGTAAACCCCAAAAAAGCCTGAGGCCAGTTAGTGATTCTTTTCATCAAAGGATAAACAACAACCAAACCAACAGAAGAAGCTCCCAGCAAAATGGTGTACTCGTTTAAAGTGAGAAGAACGGCGAGAGCCCCAGCAAAGTTCAACGCTAAGAACTTGACTGCCTCTCTCACTTTTATTTTCCCGCTTGCTATTGGTCTTGTTTTGGTTCTTTCTACCTTTGAATCAAAGTCTCTGTCCCATATGTCGTTAACTTTTTTTTTTAGAAAAAAAAAATTTAAATTATTATTTTTAATAATAAAATAATATTTTTTATTCCAATACTTTTTTTTTAAAAAACATTGTTCTAGTTTTTTTAAGGATTTATTATCAAAATTTTTAAATTAATATTTAAATTTATTTCCAGTTTTGTTTAAAATTAAATTTAAAACTAAATTTACTTTATTTTATTTTATGATTATCACAAAAAATTAGTTTTTTAAAACATTATTTCTTTTCTTTTAATAATTATTTTTTTTTTATTTTTATTTTTATTTTAATAATTATTTTAATTTTAATTTTAATTATTTTTGAAAGAAATATATTTTTGATTTACTTATACATCCTGCTCCTCTCATCAAGAAAGCACCCAATCCAAAAATCCCAAAATATACAGGATTAGGCATCACAGACATCGACGAGCAACATGCGAGCATCAATCCCCAATACCCAGGATACAGCACCAGATAGGTGCCTATCGGTCTATCCATCCTGATCAATTTCAAATAGGGTTTGATATCATCGCTGATCCTATCTGTTCTATCGAGCCATGTTTGATCTGAAGGCATTATCACTTTGATATTTTTATTTGAGACATCTTGATGGGAGAGATGATCATATCCTGATTTATTATCATCAAATGATCTATTATCATCTTTTGGTGATATATCTGCATTTATGGATTTCGTGATGGAGAAATATCTTTGATTGGAAATATTGTCGTTGAAATTATATGAATTTGTATTGAGGGAAATCAATTTGATAGGTTGATTAATATGAGAAAATATAGATGAAGATCTCCCAAATAAAGTCTTCTTGAAAAATAATTTCTTTGAAAGTTTCATTTTTATTTTTTTTTTATTTTTTTTTTTATTTTATTATATAATAATTAAAAAAAAAGATTTGAACTTTTTTGATTTATTTTTTATTTTTTATTTTTAATTTGTACATTTTTTTTCTTTTCTAATTTTTTGTTTGGTCAGTTGTTTTCTTCCATTTCACCATTTGATTTGAAAAGATTTTCCAAGTTTTTGTAGTTAATTTTAGAAGACATCCTCTTGTTCTCTTTCAAAACATTTACTGCAACATCTATATTCAAAAATGTCATAAATAAAATTAAAAATAGAAAAATAAAAAAATAAAAAAATATAAATGTTGAATAAAATAAAAATAATTTAATAATTAATAAATTAAAAATCAAAAATAAAATTAAAAATAAAAAAATTGTTTGAATTTTTTAAAGTAAAATAAATTCAATAAAATTATTAAAATAAATTAAAATAAAAAAAAAATAAGAAGAAAAATAATTTAATAAGAATTAATATTAAATCTTTAAAAATAAATAAAATAAAAATAAATTTCATTTTATTTACCTTCTCCAGATTTCGCTTTTTTCTTTCTTTTTGAAGTTTGGCTCCTTTTCCTTTTTCTCGCCAATTCTGGATTCTCTTCCTCTAGCCTCTTCCTTTCTTCATACTCCAAATACCACTCCCTGTTGTCTTCCATCCAAATGTGGCTCTTGATTTTGGTTTCTTCCTCGCTCAAAAGATATCTAAAAAAATAAAATAAATAAAAAATAAAAATAAATAAATAATAAAAAATAAATTAAAAAATAAAAAATAAAAAATAAATAAAAATATAAAAAAAATAAAAAATGAAAAAATATTAAAATAAATAAAATATAATAAAAAATAAAAATTAAACAAAAAATATTGAATACTCTTCTATTTCTTCAAGGAGAATGTCATCTAGATTGCTGAAACAAGGATCCAAAGGCTCCACAACCCTGACCTCCTCACCATCCTCAGTGAGATCCATCTTGCCAGCCAAAAGAGAATCAGAATCGACCTTGAGATCCACACCAACCTCAACACCGACACCAACCTCACCCTTGACCTCCACCTTGACAGACTCACCAGGATCACTAAAAGAAGGCTCGAAATTGTCCCATTTCATGCGGGCCTCCTTGAAATACTCGTCCTCCTTGATCTCCTCCTCCTCCAAAAGCTCCCTCAACCTCTTGTTCTGTTGATCGAACAAAAGCAGAAAGTTGTTGCAAGCGGAATTATCTTTTTCCTTGTCGTTTTCTTCATCGGTGTTCAAGATGTCTTTGTTGTTCAAATCATTTTCTTTGTCGGTGTTGTTTAAGATCTCCCTTTGCGCCTCCTTCATCTCCTTGAGAAAGTCTATCGCTTCTTCCATCTCGTTGTTATCGTTGCTGCCCGTTTTCAGGATGGTGTCAAGATCGATCTTAGTCTCCTCCACCTCCTCCCCTTCCTCGTCCTTTCTTTCCAACTCCTTCTCCAACTCGCTCTCAAACTTCCTTTGCATTTCTTTCGGAACCTCACTCTCACCATCCTTTTCCATCTCTTTTACTTTAGTTTCTTTATTTTTCAACTTTTCTTTTTTGTTTGTATTATTTCCACTTTCTTTCTCTTTTTCTTTCTCTTTCTCTTTCTCTTTCTCTTTCTCTTTCTCTTTTTCTTTTCCCTTTGTTTTTTCATTTGTTTTCTTTTTTAAGGGAGTGGTTTTTTTTGGAGTTTTTTTCTTCGAAGATTTTTTTGCTTTCTCGTTTTTCTCTTTACAAAGAATGATTTATTTAAATGAAAATGTGAATTGTTAAAAGAGAGATTATTACTTGGAGGGGTGGGTTTCGAAGGAGTGGAAGGGTTCACGAATGAAGGCGGTTCTCTAGAAGGAAGTTTAAAAATATCCACATTAATAAACTCATTAAAAGTTAGTTTAGCTACTTCAGTTTCTGAAAATTCGACTAAAAAGAAAAATAAAAAAATAAAAAAATAAAATTATTTAAAATATAAAAATAAAAAATTTAAAAAAAAATTTAAAATGATAAAAAATAAATCAAGATAAAAAAGTTAAAAATAAAAATAAAAAAAAATTCCATTTATTTTTACCTAATCTTCTTTTTAATGTCAGTTCACTTATTTTGACAATTTTAATTACATCCACTCTTGTTCGGTTGAACCCATGAAATCTGGATGCAATCAACAAAGCAGCTCCACAAACACCCATGGGACTTCTACCAATGTGTATCCAATCTCCTTTCATTCTCTTGATCAATATCATCGCAGTTAAAACAATATCTTGTGTTTTTGTACCAAACTTTTTAAAATTAAAAAATAAAATAAATTAAAAAAATAAAAAAAAAAAAAAATTGAAAAGATAAAATTCAATCAAAAAAAAAAAAAAAGATTAATATTCCAAAATTATTAATTGTTTAAATAAATGAAATAAAAAATTCAAAAATTTTCTTTATTAAAATAATTACTTTTAATGAGTTAGCAAATCTTTGAACGAACCATGAAGGGTCTATGACAGGCAACACAAAGCTTTTGTCAAGCTTCAACCTCTTCATCAGCTTGAGATAAGTGGCTCCCACTTCAAACACGTTAGTTCTCAACATAGTAGAGAAATCTATCAACAAGTGTTGGTCTCCCTCCATCCTACAAGCGATGTAAATACACGCAGCTATAACATACTCGGTTCTCCTTCCTATTAATGTGTAAAAGAAAATAAAAAATTAATTTTTTTAATAATTTATCTTTTTAATAATTTATTTTAAATTTATTTTTTAGTTTTTAATTTTTTTTTTACCTTTAAGAAAGTTTTCGTTCACTGCTAATTCTAAAATGGATACTGCTCTTTTTGAAACTTTTTTGTTCAATCTCATCGTCAAAGATTGTCTTGTGATTTCCAATTTTCCTTTTCATGTTATACAATGTAAAAAAATTTTTAAGATGAGCAGAATATCCATTAAAATTCATTTGAGTTGATATAAACTCAATAGGGTATCAATATCTCAGTTCATTCTTAATTTTAATTGAAGATTATGCAATTTTATATCATTCCATCAAACTTATGATTCATGACATTTATCAAATTATTTTACGATTATACTCAAAATTAATTTATCTGATTAATTAAAATTATACTTTTATATCCATTTCAAATTAATTTATACCTTTCGCCATTGCTTGTTCTTTGTTCATTGTATTATTTCTTAATGATGTAAATGGTCCAAATGTTGTACCAATCACTCTATTATTCGAATCGAATTCTATTTGTGTGGATAATGATCCTTCTTCCAATACATAACCACATTCATCACATACTACCCTAGTATCACTGTAATCTATATTATTACTTCCACAGAATTTACATTCCATGATTTTTTTCATCATTTTCGAGCGAGATATATTTTATATACGTATTGATAGTGATGATTGGAAATATATATTGTTTTTATTTCTTTTTCTCTTGTCTTGTTTTGTTTTCAAAGAATTAAATTATCAGGGAAAAATTTGAGAATTATGATGTTAATACTAATTTTCTTCACTGATATAATTATAAATTTTTTTCGAATTTTTTTATTATTTTATTTTGTTAAATTTATCAAAAAAAATGAAGATAACTAAGATCTCCAACAAGAAATTACTCATTAGAGATCTATTCAAGTCAAAGCACATTTCATTTCCATTATATAAGCAAACATTTTTCTACATCAAAAAAAATCACTTCCATAACACAAATAAAAGCAACAAATTAGAAAAGGTTACAAAATATAAACCTCTTCAAAAAATAAAAGCAAATATAAATATTATAAACGTCAAAATTTCAAATAATTCATTTTCAAATAATTCATTTTCAAATATATTAAAAAGGAAAATTTTATTGTTGAAAAATAATACATAATTGAATCATATTAGGTGTTTATAATATTTATGTTTAGGGAATTGTTTCGGATGATGTAAAAAAAAAATTTATAGATAAAGAAGTACAAATATTATCAGATTTGGAACAAACATTGAGGAAATTAAAAGCAGATCCAGAAGATTTGAATTTCCTTAAAGATTCACAAGAACAATTGAAAGAATTATTCATGTTGGTGATAGTGGGAGAGTTCAATAGTGGTAAAAGTAGCTTTATAAATGCATTGTTGGGAGATAAATATCTTGATCATGGAGTTACACCAACCACATCAAAAATAAACGTAATAAAATTTGGAAATAAGAGTGATAATTTTGCAAATCAAGATATTTTGAAACTTCATTTTCCTATTCCATGGTTGAATGATATCAATGTTGTAGATACTCCTGGTAAAAATAAAATAAATCTACAAATAAATAAGCATCAATTAATTTCTTATGAATTCTTATTTGAAGATTATCATTTGGTTTTAAAATATATTTATAATCTTAATCTATCAATCTTACAATAAATTGGGATTTAGTTTAATTAGCACTCTAAATAACAAAATAAAATTATTCAGTGCATACTTTTCAAAACTTTAATATTTATGTATTATACTTTTATGAATTTAAATATTTTCTTTTAAAATTTCTTCAAAAAATACTTTTTACTTCAAAAATTACCTTTTTACATCAAAAAATTAATATTTTTATCAACAAAAGGAACAAATGCAATCTTCCAAGAACATCAACTTATCACCGAACACTTCATTCCCAGAAGTGACCTGATTCTATTCGTCACATCAAGTGACAGAGCCTTCTCTGAAAGTGAAAAGACTTTTTTCAAAAACATAGAGAAGTGGGGAAAAAAGATCATTGTGATCGTTTCCAAAATTGACGCTTTGGAAGATGACAAAGAAATAGATGAGGTGGTCGCCTTTGTGAAAACTAACATAAAGAATTTTTTCAATATTCAAGCTGAAGTATTTCCTGTATCTTCGAAACTGTAAAAGAGATTATTATTTTTATTAATATCTTTATTTTTTTATATTTATTTAAATTATTTTTTTTTTTACTATTTAATTTTATTTTTCATTTTTCTTTTATCTCAAATATTATTTTTATTTTTATTTTGTTTTTATTTTTATTTTTATTTTTATTTTCATTTTCATTTTTATTTTTATTTAATTTTTTTATTTCTATTTTTTTATTTTTATTTTTATTTTTATTTTTATTTTTATTTTTATTTTTATTTTTATTTTTATTTTTATTTTTATTTTTTGTTTTATTTTTATTTCTATTTTTTTAGTGCTCTAAGATCTAAGTTGAAAGGAATAAAAGAAGAAGAATGGAAAAAAAGTCGTTTCGAAACACTAGAAAACTTTATTTTGGGGACTCTTGGCTCAAACGAGAAGATGAACCTCAAATTAAAGAACCCTCTCGGAATAAGCATCCACACCATCTCCAAGTATCTCAGCTACATTCAAAACAAATGCGATGTTCTCAAAAAAGATCAAGCTGTGATCGATAATGTCAACAACCAACTTAACACCTATCATGATGAAACTAAAAAAGGTGAAAAACATTTTTTGAATAATTTGTTTTTATGTTTTATTGTTTTAAAATTTTTTTTTTTTTTTATTTTGAAAATGTTATAATTTCATTTAAAATTAATTTATTTTTTTATTACTTTATTTTCCTAAATTTAGAGTTTTTTTATTTCATTTCTTGTTTTTTTATTTTTTTATTTTAATCTATTATTTAAATTTATTATTTAAAATCTTTTTTATGTGAAACAAAAGATGATCCAATTAAAATAATTTCAATTTAAAATTAGAATTTTTTCATCTTTTGATTGAATAATTTTTTTATTTTTTATTTTTTTGTTTTAGATTTTTTTTTTATTTTTTTTTGTTTTAGATTTCCTTTTGCAACAAGAAAAAATTGAGAACATTTTGCTGAGGCTCCAAAAAAGAGGACATGACTTCTTGGACGAAAAGCTCCGCATCACCAACGCCATCAACCTCTTCCAAAAAGACAAGATTAAAAGAGAATTCGAAGAAAATGTCATAGGAAATGTCTCTGTGGACATTGAAAGAATGGTAAGCAAAAATTTAAAAATTTAAAAAAAATTATTTTCTTTTTAATTTCTTTTTTTTTATTTATTTTTATTAATTTTATTTTTTCTTTTTTTGATAATTTATTTCTTTTTATTTTTTATTTTTTTATTTTTTGATTTTATTTATTATATTATTTTTGATAGTTATTCATTTTTTTTTATTTTTTTATTTTTATTTTTTTGACATTTCATTTTTTTAATATTTCATTATTTTTATTTTTATTTTTTTATTTTTTTATTTTTATTTAAAAATAAAATATTTTTATTTATATTTATTTTTGATATTTCATTTTTTTGATATTTATATATTTTTATTTTTATTTTTATTTATTTTTTTTTCATTTTGGTAGGTTTCTGATGTTATAGATTGGGTTCTTTCTAGAAACAAGAGCCAATTTAACAACATCGTCCATTATTTGCAAAACAACATCGCTCAATCCTCTGATCAAATGATAGGAAGAGTCAACACCGAATTTATTAGAGACAGGTTACTTAATTATTTTTAATTTTTTAATTTAAAATTTTATTTTTATTTTTTCAATTTTTTAATTTTATTTTTAAATTATTTTTATTTTTTTTGGATTTATTTTTTAATTTTTTTTTTAATAGAAAAGACTTGGTTTCTACTTTTGGTTCAGAAACTCACAACGTAGTCGCCAGCTTTGACAAGGCTAAGGAATCCCAAAAACTTTCAGAAGCAGTTCAAAGCGCCATCTTTAAAACTCTTGCCTTGGAAGTTGGAGCAGTAGGTAAAAAAAATTTTAAAATAATTTTTTTGTAATTTTATTTAATTGTATTTTTTAATGAGTATTTTTTAATGATTATTTTACGTAATTTTTGAAAGTATTTAATCATAATTTATTTTTATTTTTCTTTATTTTATTGTTATTTTTTTCATAAATTTTATTTCAATTTTATTTTTAAAATTTATTTTTTGTTTTTTATTTTTTTGTTTATTATTTTTTTATTTTTCTAAATTTCTCACAGTGATTTTACTTATTAAAGGGTTGGGACTGACTGCAGCAATGACAGCATCATTGTTCGACATCACAGGCCTCACCGCTCTCGGAACTTTCGCAGCAGGTCTCGGCTTCCTCCCTTACCAGAAACTCGCCTCCAAAAAGGAATTTTCTAAACGCATCGAAGAACTTCGCCAAGAGCTCACCCGAACCGTCCAGTATCATTTTGACAAAGAATTGGACGGAAATATTGCTAACATCAGATCTTCTATCAGTCCTTTTACTTTGTACAGGTTGAAATATTTTTATTTTTGATTTTATTTGTTATTTTTCTTTAAATTTTTATTTAGACTTTTTAATTTTTTGTTTAATTTTTTATTTCTTTAGACTTTTTTAATTTTTAATTTTATTTTTAATTTTATTCATCTTTATTTTGAATTTAATTTAATTATCTTTATTCATCTTTATTTTTCTTTAACTTCTATTTGTTTACTTTTATTTAATTTTTATTTTGTTTCAGTAAAACAGAACTTGAGATAACTAACTTGTCAAAGCTTAATCTTGAGAAGTGTTCAGGAGAAATTGCTTCCCTCCAAAAAGAGATTGATAGACAATTCCCTTTCATATAAATACACCAAGTTTAAACCGAAAACCAAATAAAATATTTAAAACCTCAAAAAAAAAGGAAAGCAAATCTTTTATTATTTAATTTTATCTATTCGTTTTTAAAAAAAAAAATAAAATAAAAAAATGGAAAATAAAAATGAAGAATATTTTAAATGGATTAAAGAATCTGTAACTCATATTCCATAATACTCTCATAACATCTCTTTCAAATTAATCCAAATAATTCTTCAAAAAAAATATCTTTATAGGTAAACAAAAGCAAAGAGGGAAATCTTGATCTGAATTGTCATGATATTGGTGATGAAGAAATGAAGTTTCTCTGCGAATATCTCAAAGAATCCAATCCCAATTTGACACACATTGGTAAAAAAATATATTAAGAAAAGAATACAAACTTATATTATCAATATGGAATGATATATAGATCTTGGGGGAAACGATATAGGTGATTTGGAAATCAAATTTTTTTTTAAAGCAGATTTATATTTATTTTTTTATATATTCACCTTGTATACTTGTGATTCAGGAAATGATGGATGTGAATACTTGATAGAATATCTAAAAACAAGCAATAATATACAAAAAATAAATTTGGGATGGAATCAAATAAAGTAAAAAAAAAAAAAAGAAAAAAAAATAAAAAAGAAAAAACAAAAAAATAAATCTGATTTAGTGATGATCCAATAAAAAATTTGAGTGAATTGCTTTTGGATAATCAAGTAATAACTTCTTTAGATTTGAGTAAAAACCAGATAGGAGACGAGGGAGCAAAACATTTGTCAGAGGTGGTAAAAGCGAACAAAACGTTGAGCAGTTTGGATGTAAGTTTTAACAAGATAGGACATGAAGGGAGGGAATGGTTGGCAGAAGCCAAAAAAGAAAGTGAAACACTAAAAATTTTAAAATATCAAAGTCATTATTAAAATAAATTTGGAAAAAAAAAATTTATTGTTTGTGAATCATCTTTTAAAGGAAAAAAAAATTATTTTTATTTTTTTAAGTTTATTTTAAACAAAAAAAAAAAGAAAATTTTAAGCGTGGAAAAAAAACTCTTTCTTATTGTTTCCTCCTCTTCTATGTTGTTGTGAATAATCCTCAGAATATCTGTCATCATATCTATGTCTTTCTCTCTGTTTATTGCTGCGGTGTTTATCGGTGGAAATTTCGCTGAAACTGTCGTTGGAAAGATCTACGTGTTTTTGGTGGCTGTGT
>JAMYWO010000152.1:62853-84979 GCA_024220525.1 Cochliopodium minus
TATTGCTGCGGTGTTTATCGGTGGAAATTTCGCTGAAACTGTCGTTGGAAAGATCTACGTGTTTTTGGTGGCTGTGTCTTCCTTGGCGTGAATGGTGTTGTCTGTCTTGTGTAAACTCTCTGCTCTTGGAGTCGTTTGAATCAGAATATCTTTCAATTTTGTATCCATCCCTTTTGTTTCTAATTTTAAAAAAAAAAATGGTAAAATTTCTGTATAACATAGGGGGATATCCAGACACATATTTTTAACAGATAAAAAAAAATCATTCATCTCTATATTGGAGATATCTTCTAATATACAATTGATATTTACATACAGTGTATGGTGATTCGCATAATTATGAAAGTTATTTTTCCTTATGAATTTAATAAAAAAGACACTCTTTTGATATTTGTTCTAAATAATATATTTGTTTATTTTTATCTTATATCTTGTATTATTTGCATCTTACATGAAGTAATGTTATATTTCTTTTATATTCATGTCATTTTATTGCTTTATTTTTTTTTTTTTAATATTATTCAAATATTTACCTATTGCTTGAATGATGATGCGTTCCAGAGGAAGTTGTCTCAGTAAAATATTGATTTGAATGATTTTTGCCACCAGAACTTTTATTTCCTCTGTATTCATCTTCACCATAAACTACATTCACCAATGGATGTTTTCCACGTCTAATTCTCTCTTCAGAATGTCCCTCCTTCTCATAGACAGAATCTTCTCTTGAAGAATAAGCATTCTCATATCTATATCTCTTCTCAGAGGAATCTCCCATCTCTGTTGGATAGTAATCTTCAGATGTTGTATCGAGAACTTTTGCTGAATATCTCTCTTGAAGATATTCTCGATCATATTTTCCCTCCCCTTTTTTTTTTCTTGATGATTGTTTATGAAATACTTCATCCCCATCAGGATAATACTAATTTGTGTATTAGACTTTTAAATTTGATTTATGATGAAAGAATAAAAGTGTTATATAAATTAATAGCCTATTTATTTTCTTTATTAAAGAATTTTTTACCTGCGAAGGGAATTCAAATTCAGGATGGCACTTATTTGATTTCAAAAATTTTGTTTTATTTAGGTACTTTTATAAATATTAATATTTTACTGGATGTTCTTTATATGTGTATCCTTGCCAAACGTATGGTCTTCCAAAATCCTGAATTTTCATATGTTATTTAAAAAATCATTTTTTTTTAATGCACTATAAAAATATTTTACTTCTTTTCTAAACCATTTTCTCAATCTATACATTATTTTTTTTTTTTTTTTCAAATATAACTCTTCATTTCAAAAAATAAAAATAAAATAAAAAAAAGATGAGTGAAGTCATTGATATTCAAAAATTTATTCAACAACAAAACTTAATAAACTTAGTATTTGAAGAAAATAAAATTAAGCAAGAAATTGAAATAGAAAATCTCAAAAAAAATTTAAACCAACTCCAATCTGATATTTCTAAACTCCAGAATGAAAACTCAGAAAAAACTAAGGAAATAGAAAGACTTCTCAAAGAAAATGAAGAAAAAGAAGAAAGTATTAATCAACAAAATAATCAGATTGATCAACAAAAAGGCACAATTGATGAGCAAAATAATCTCCTAAAAAAACTTCAAGAAGAAAATAATCAACAAAAAAATCAGATTGGAAACCTAGAAAAAGAAAATCAAGAACTCAAAGGAAATGATGGTGGATTGGAAAACATGCAACTAGAACCAAAAGATCCAAATGTTCTTCAACTAGATGAACTAAAAACTGAAATTACTAGAATGGAAAAAGAGTTGGAAGCTTATAAAAGAGTACAAAGAATAAAACTAAAAGATTTAAGAAAAGAAAATTTTAAAAAGGGATTCTTTAAAGTTTTCTTTTTTTTAAAAACAAATTAATTAAAGATTTTTTTTCTGATTTTCCAAAATTTTTTTATGGCCTTTCATTTCATAAAATAAAAATCATTTTTCTTTCTGTTCTCAAAATAAAAAAAAAAAGATGGATAAGGACAACCAAATGAATGAATTTCAATTGTTAAACGACTCAGAATTTGATAGAAAAATAGAAAAAGAAAAACAGAAACATTTGAACCTAAATGAGACGAAAGAATTTCTAAGAAATAATGATGATTCTGAATTTGAAAAAAAATTTACATGCTTTCTTATTGATAAAGTCAAGCAACTAGAAATAGAAAATAATCTCCTAAAAAACATATTGAATCTCTGGAAAAAAAAAATCAAGAACCCACAAAAAGATGGATTGGAACACAAACAAATGGAAATTAAAGATCCAACATTGAATGAAATGGTAGAATGTAACATTTTTGCTCATAAAAAAACAGTTAATTCTTTAATAATATTGACTGTTGTTCTTGGAAGTATAATCTGTATACAAAATGGAAGAAAATGCTCCAATTGGCTATCAAAATTGCAAGATAAAATTACGAATTTTTATCAGAGTTTTATTATTCAAATATAAATTAGACATGTCCAAAAATTAAACTTTGTTGAACATCTAAATATAAATTAAAAAAAAATATTTCTCTTTGATTTTTTATTTTTTGAGATTTTTTTCGAATTGATTCCAATACTTTAGAAACTTTTGAGAGGGCATATGACAAAGCAAATTCTCAACAAAAACATAATCGTTTTGAGATCTCTTCATGTAAAAGAAAAGAGCCTCAAACTCTGTCCTCTTTGCCTCTTCGCTGAAAAATTTTTCGTCAGAAATATCTTTAATCTTCCTCCAATTCTCCTCAATGGGTAAAACAAAAGAGTTGAACTTGTTGCGTACACGAGTCATGTGTTCTTTCCATTTGGGGAAATATGCTTTGAAGGTTTCTTCTAGTCCGTATCTTATTGTATTAAGAAGAATGAGATCATCAAAATTTTCCATTCTTATATTTATTGGTCCAAATCCCTGAAAAAAATAATTGAATAAATATATTAAAAAATATTAATAAAAAATTAAATTATTTACAAAATCATATTCAAATGTAAGTAAATTTATAAAATTTTCTTAATAATAAAAAATTTTCAATTAAAATTTTGTTAAAAAAATCATATGAATAAAAAATAATTGAATAAAAAATATTAAAACGATAAATTAATGAAAAATATTCAAACGTAAGTAAATTTAAAAATTTTCTTAATAAAAAATTGTATTTTAAAATCTAACTAATAAAAAATTTTGTTGAAAAAAAAAAGTATAAAAAATAATTGAAAAAAAAAGTTACTTTGGACATGAATCCCAAAGAAATTTTGACTGAAAAAAAAAACTTGGAGAGAAAAAACACTCTGTTCTTGTTCTCGTCGCACAGAACAAACCCAGGTAAAGAAAATGGATTGTTCATAATGGATAATTCCTTTTCTATTTTTTCTATTGAATCCAATGCTGGAAATATTTTTGGAGTTGACCTAAAATTAAATTTTAATATTTCATTATTTTTAAAAAATAATTTTTTATTTATTTTTTATTTTTTATCTTATCCAAAAAATATAAAAAAAAATTTTATTCAATTTAATTTTTTTTCATTGAAAAAATAGTTTAATTATATATTCTCTTTTGATTTTTCCTTTTTGAAATTATTTTGCAGCTTTAAACTGCTTTTAATTGATTATTTCTATTTTATTGATTTAATTTTAGATTTAATTTAATTTATTTTAATTTCAATTTTTAATTTAATTTATTTTAATTTTAATTTAAAGTTTTTAAATTTAATTTATTTTAATTTCAATTTTTTTTTTAGATAATTTTTATTATTTTTTTACCATCCATGTTCTTTTGCTATTTCTTCGAGGGAATTTTCTTCTTGCAGTGTTTGGAGGTTGTTGGCACAAATCAAAATGAATTCTTCTTTTTTGTAAGAAACTACCTTTCTCATCTCTGGTGTTACAAATTGAAAAACAAAGCACCTTTAAATTATTGAAAAGAAAAATAAAAAATAAAAAAATAAAAAAAATAAAAAAAATAAAAAAAATAAAAATAAAATATAGAAAAATAAAAAATAAAAAATAAATAATAAAAAATATATAAAAATGACAAAATGACATAAATAAGAAAATAAAAAAAATAAAAAAATAATAAATAATGAAAATTATAAAATGACATAAATAAAAAATAAAAATAAAATGAAATAAAAACAAAAAAATATAAAAATAATGAAAATTATAAAATGACATAAATAAATAAAATGAAATAAAAATAAAAAAATAAAAAATTAATAATAAAATAAAATAAAAAATAAAAAGGTTTTTACAAGTTTGTGTTAGTTGGCATTTTGTATTTTCTTTCATTGTATATTTTCCAAAATTTAGTTTCTAGAGGAACATTCGTGGGCAAACCGTTCAAATCTATAAAACAAACCTAAAATGAATAAAAATAAAATAAAAATAAAAAAAATAAATAATAAAAATAAACATCAAAATAAAAATGAAAACAAAATTATTAAAAAAAAATTTCTAAATTATTAAAAAAAAAATTAAAAAAAAATTAAAAAAAATTTTGTTTTACACCCTCTTTCCCACAAGGAATTCTTTTGGAACCAACGTGCCATTTCCCTTTGTAATGAAACAATACCAAATGATGCCCGTTTAATTTCTCAGTTACAGTGAAACTCTTGGAAATCTTTTCCTTTCCCTCTTTGTTCAACAATTCATAGTTCTCCATCTTTCCCTTTTGAAATCCTGAAAAAAAAAACAATTTTAAAAAGAAATAATTTTGAAAAAAAATAAAAAATAAAAAATAAAATAAAAAAATAAAAAATAACAATAAAAAAAATGAAAATTTAAAAAATATAAAAAATAAAAAAACGTTAATAAATTTAAAAATATCAACAAAAAAATGAAACATATAAATAAAAAATAAAAAAATAAAAAATAAAAAATAACAATAAAAAAAATAAAAATTTAAAAAATATAAAAAAAAATTTTAAAAATATAAAAAAAATTTACCACAACACACAATGTTGTAATTGTCATCCTCGTCTAAGACTACACCCTCACAAACCCTGGTAATCTCATTGAGAACGCTGAAGTGGTTCAAAGACAACATGAGCAAGTTCTTGTGAGAAGCACTCCTGCAATAGAAAATCTTGTTGGCGGACAAAAAAGCGGAAATTCCGACCTTTCTAATCTCCTCAACGAAAGGAAAAGTTTTTCTTTCTGTTTTTTCTGTTGAGATAATCTTGTCTGTTATTTTTGGAGTTAAAAGTTTGACGAGGCAGTTGTTGTTGTGGGTGTGGAGGTCGTCCATGGAGTAGAAGTCGTAGAATTTGTGGCATTTCTTGAATTTCTTCTCGAGGTTTGTGTATATCAAGTCCACTGAGTCTTTGATGTTCTCCCATTGAGACGCTTCTATGTCTCTTATTTCTAAAAATAAATTAAAGTAGTTCAATTTATATAAAAAAAATACTAATCCACTATTTAATCAATAGAAAATTGAATTAATTTATTAAAATCGAAGAAAAAAATAAAAATAAAAAAATCTTTTTCTAAAATGAATTTCATGATTTCTGTGAAATACTGAGATTAAATTCTCGCATATTTAGATTAGATTATCTTTTTGGATAATCTATATTATTGGAATGATAACATTTTATGAATGAATTGAAATTAGTCCAAAATAATCCCTTACAGAATTTTATTAGAATAAAATTGGGAATGTTTTTGAAAAATAAAAACTTTCTTTTTATAATGGAAATAAATATGAAAAAATTGTCATTACTGTCGAACCAAAGTGAAGTTGCTTGCCTGAAATCATCAATGCATCCCCTTGTCACTAACTGTTCCCCGAACATTAAATATCTTTTATTTCGATTGGTGTAAATTTTATTGGATTAAAAAAAAAAAATTTTACCTCAAAGAAAGCCAAACCAATTTTTTTGCCTGAAAAGATAGAAAAAAAAATATTAAAAAAAGAAAAAAAATTTCTTTTTTACCTTATAAACTTTTCCCTCTCTAAATCTTCTTTTACCATGGTCATATTTCAAACTTTTTATAATAAACATTTTAAAATGATATTAAATATATAATTTCTCTATTAAAATTTTTTTTTTTTACCTTGAAGCCCACGTGATTGTCTTTCTCAAAACATCTTCGTCGATTTGGTAATCTATTTTCAACTTTTCTACCAATGTTGCCCACTTTGGAGTGTACACGCACTCCACTATTGCTATGTGTTGCTCCCTCAACATCAGCATGAAATGTTCCAAATCGAAAAAAGTTCTGAAATAATAATTAAATCGAAAATAAAGTAAAGAAATGAAACATTTTTTTTATTTTTTTTATAAAAAAAATTTTTTTTGTTTAAAAATGAATTTATTTTTTTTTTAATTTAATCACATTTTATTTTGAAAACATTTAAAGGAAAGATCAGAAATTTTTCCTTAAGTTATAAAATGGTCATTGGGTTCATAATATGTTGCTTTTTTTATTAACTTTTTTTTAAAAGTTGTTTACACATTTAAAATATCATCCTCATAGATATCGATATCTCTCACTGGGAAGGGCAGATCAGCAACATAATCATCTTTATCTTGTATGAATAGATTTTCTGTTTTGCATTTTGTCACTGCTATGTAATCCCAATCAGAATCTTCCTTTGAATTTCCGTATCTTTTATAAAAATATGGAACATTTGTTAAGATATGTTAAAATTGGTGTTTATATTTGATTATACAATCTTGATCCTGTAAGGTATAGATTCAATATCTGGATTATGATGCATTAATATTTTAACATAGGAGAAAAAAATTAGCAAGTTTTATATATGAACCTTATCTTCTATATTTGGATCGTATTTTTTCTTCAATACATCTAAAATCTCTTCATAAGTATATTTTGATTCTTCTTGCTTCATTTTTTTTATTTTATGCTGAAATCAAATATTAATTTTTGATGAAGTTTCTTTTAAAATTATCAAAATTTTCGAACATTTAATTAAAGAAAGAGCTTTGAAGTTTTTGAAATAGTCTTTTAAATAAACTTTTACTTTTTCGAAAATTATAAAATTGACTTTATTGGAATACTTTCTTTAGTCACAACTCAATTTTAAACAAAAAAAAAACTTTTCACCAACAAAAATTTGAAAATAATAAAATTAATAAAAATTTTAAAGTTTTTTAAACTCAAAATGTTAGATATTATTACTGTTTCTCTTACAGTATTCAAATTTTTGCTTAATCAATTCTCAATTTTTGTAACAAAGGTTCATAATTAAATTAAAAAAAATATGATTTGAAAATTGGAATATATAATAAATGGGAACCAATTCAATCAAAATCAGTATAGAAAAGAAAGCTTTAAATGAAAATATCATGAATTTAACAACCAAAATAGACAACTAAATTCCAAATTCTACATTACAATGATCTGAAAAAATAATTGAGAAAATGACAGAGAAATAGATCAACTGGACTTCGTTTTTTTCGACAAAGAAATAAATTGAGAGCCAGTGGGAATTTTATTAGATAATTATATCAAATCTGAGATTTTAGAATTATCCAGTTCAACGATTAAAAATTTTCATACACTAATTGCTTCATTTTCTTTGTAAATTTGCGAACGTTTTTAAAAATGGGATTTAAAGAACAAATAGAACAAGAAAAACATTTAATCAACAAATTAGTGCCAATCCTCTCACTGTAAATTTAAAATAGTTTTGTGGTTGACTTTTAGATCATTTTGAAGAAGGCATTCTGAAGAAACAAGAAAAATTCATTGACGTAATTCGAAATATACGGGAAAATGTCAACGTTGTATTGACATTTGTACTTAAAAACTTTCGGAAAATTCAAATGGGAGAAATAATATTGTTTCACCAACTCTTTGGATCCTATTCACATACACCAAAACTCCATCCAAGCTTTTAAATTCTTTTTCCCTCATTTTAATAAAGATCTTGTCCCTAAGAATTATGAAAGGATGATTTGGGAATTCAAAAATATTTGGAGTTTTTCAACAACTCTTACTAATTGTCTGTTGAAACTTTCTTGATTTCCATCAAAATAATTGAAAAGAGAATCAAGCTCAAAATACCAAGACCTATTCAACTAATATTCATAAAAAAGATCTCAACATTCTTGTTACTCCTAAATCAATTTTTTGATAATTCTTTTATTTAAATAATTTATTATATTCTTGTGGAATTCAAGAATCTTAAGTTGTTTTCTAAAAAAATTTTTTATGTATTTTAATCTCTTAATTTCTGTTTTGAAACAAAATAACATTGATCAACATCAAAAAGAATATTGCAAAGGTAGATATGGTGAGAGTATTAGATCCTCCAAATGTGAATGACGCTACAGAAAGATTGAAACAACTATTGGAGGTAGGATAATAGACAACGGAAGCAGGAGGAGTACATTTCACGTTGTTATAAATTGAATAGGTAATTATTTGTCCGGTTTGATTGAGATTTGCTGATGCTCCTCCATTTGCATAACATTGATTACTATAAAAATCAAACATTAGCGTTATAAAAAAAATTATTATAAACTTCTTCTAAACGGAGAAATTAAATTTGTTTAGGAAGATATATTAGAAGAAATTTGGTATATTTTTTAATTATAATGTATTATACCCGAATAAATGTTTATTCTTTCATATATTTTATTTTGACGTTCAGATTGAAAAAAAAAAAAATTTTGTACGTTTTATATTTTGCGCAAAATGATAGTGAAGTACATCCTGGGGAATTATAAGAACAAAATTGTAATGGTTTTTTCTGTTGTGCGAATGTGATGGTTGCGAATATAAATATCAAAAATACTACGATCAATTTCATTTTTCTATCTTTATTTTTAAATTTTCCAAAAAAATCTTGTTGAGGATAGGTGATGTATAGCTTAAATATCAAACAGAATTTTTTTTATTTTTATTTATTTTATTTTTAAATAACTGCAAAATAAAAAAATATTAAAAAAAAACTATGATAATTTAAATTTAGTCCAAAATTGGTTGATATATCAGAAATAAGGAAACATAATATGAATTCTAGAATTGTTCAACAATATAATACATTTTTCTCTTTTTCTCATTCTCAAAAAGTATTTCTTGGAGATAATTCATTCAATTTAGCACAAAAAAAAATTTTTCCTTAAAATACAAGTATGATAATGATACTCTCAAATTTGATCAAAATTGAAATTATGAGAATTACCCCAAAATTAAAATTGAAAAGAATTTTATTTAACAATAACAAATAAGAGACTTGAAAACTAAAACCAGTCACCTATCTTTACATTCAAGCCAGGTCTCATTTCCGACATGATGATTTTAAAATCCGGCAAATCAATTTCAAAACAAGAAGATAAATCAATGTCAACAAGATTGGAACAATTTGAAACAACCTAAAGAAAAAAAAATAAAAAATTAAAAAATAATAAAAAATTAAAAATTAAAAACTAAAAAAAATTTAAAATATTTAAAAAATATTATTTTTTTTTTACTTCAAAAGCACATGCATCATTTATTGCTTTCACACCATGAAAATTCAAGACTTTTAGGTTGGGTTGTTCAGTACCGATCTTTGAAATGGACAAAGTGGACAAGGAGTGGCAGTATGAAATGTCCAACTCGGTCAAGTTTACGAGATTTTCGACATAGGAAAGAAGAATGTTGTCATTGACGTAAGCAAGATCTGAAATGGATAAAGACTGAAGAGTAGAGAATTTGGAAATGAGTTCAAGGCACTTTGTATCGAGTTGAGTACAAAAAGAAATGTCCAATTTGATGAGATCGGAACAATTCAAGAGAAACTTGGAGAAAGAAAGAGAAGTGATTTTTTCACAGTTGTACAAAGAGATCTCCTGAATCTTTTTGCAGTTTTGTGAAAGTTGCAACAGGAAATTGTCATCTATCACACTTTTCAAATTGGATAGATTTAGCTTTGTTAGGTTCAAACAGTTAGTGGATATCAAGTGGAGAGATTCCTGATCTATCAATCGAGTTTTTACTTGGGAGAGATCTATTTCCTCCAAGAATTTCAGTCTGAAGACCATCATCTTCGAGAGCGATTCAGAATATCTCCCCATCTTTATGTATAAAAGTATATTCTCAATGGTGTTGGGCTCTTCAAGGAATGTTTGTTCTCCTTTGTCAAAAAAATTAACACAATGTTGAAAATCTGAAGCAAGTATCGAATTCTTTTTAAAAATAAAAAAAAAAATTAATAAGAAAACAAGCCCGTACAAAACTTTCTTTTTTTAAAAAAAAAAATTTCTTACAGGGTGGACATAAGGCTTCCCTGACACTCTTACTTGTTCAACAGATACAGTGAACATTTCTCCGTAAGATATAGTTTCTCTCAATATGAATTTTAATGTGATGTAATAAACTGGTTTTGCTTCTGGAATATTTCGTTTGAGTAAATGTTGCTTGTGAAAAGGAGAAACAGGCACATTTATTGTTTCCGTGTTGTAAGAAAGATAAAGATCTGGCAAATCGCTTTCTTCGCCTTTTATCAAATTAAAAAATAATTAAAAAATAATTAGAATAAAATTTAAAATATTTATATTGAAATTGAAATATTTTAAAATAATTAGAATAAAATTAATAATTTAAAAATAAAATAAAAAATATTATAAAATAATTATAATCAAATTAAAAATAATTTAAAATAAAGAATATCACCATTCAACCACTTTTCATGAGTGAGATTGAGACATTCGTTGTTGCTATAAAAAGGAGGTTTAATGGGGAAAGGTTTGGTAGAAAAGAACACAAGCACAGACTTCAAAATAAGTCTCATTTTTTCGGGTAAAATCACTGAAAACGTCTCCATCATCACTGCTCCAAAGTTTGGAGAAACGGTCACTTCAAACACTTCATTTTTTGTTATTTTGGAGCTAACATAACAACCACCATCGTCTGAACACATATTAGAAGGAAGAAAAGGTCCTTTGAATCATTAAAATAATTTTACAAATAAGAAAAAAAAAAATTTTTATTTTTTTTTAAATTTAAATTTTTACCTTGATAGTTTAAATTATTTACAATGAGATGTACTTGTGGAAGTATTTTTGAACATTTGATATAATATGTTTTTTCCTTCAAGGTAGATTTGTCCAATAAAATTAGAGATCTGTGATTAACATTGTTTTCGAAATGATAGTAAACATCCTTTCCTAAAAAACAAAAGATAATTTTACACTTTTAAAAAAAACACACAAAAGAAATAATTTTTTTTAAAAAAAACCATAAACAATAGGTAAGTAGGACAAACAAAGTTCAAACAAAGAAGCAGCAGAAGAACATATCTCATCTACTTGGGCTATTAAAAAAAAAAATTCATTAAAAAATAAAATAAATTCACATAAAATATGATTGAATTATAAACCTTTTGAGGAATCCAACAAAGAAGCTTGGAAGAGCAACATCTTAATCGCACTGGACAACGAAGAGCAACTCTCATAAGTGGAATCTTCTTCTCTCGTGAAAATGTTTATTCTCACCAGAGAAATAGCGTTGTAAAAGAGGTAAGGATCCGAGTTCACGAGACTGCTCTCGAGCAAGAAATAAAGTCGGAAGTTTAGCTCTGTTCTCCATTCCTTGTCTACTCTATTTTTTATTTCTCCATATTTCCCCAATATCGAATTGAATAGATGTTCGGCTTCAACAAACTTTGATTTTGATTGAAGAAAAGCAACAATAGAACATTTGGTATTAATCCTTTTTTAAAAAAAAGAATTTATTTGTAGTTTTTTTTAAAAAAAAATTTATTTTGTAGTTTTTTTTTTACCATTTCCACCATATTGATGACAAGTCCTTTTCTTCACTTTTATCTAGTACAATTCGATATTTATCTGATGCGTTTTCAAAAAATTTGTTGCTTTCTTCTATGAAATTTGTTTCTCTCGCTTGTTCAACCAGAATATCTTGTTTATTTGTAAAAAAAAAAATAACGGTAAAATTAAAAAAAAATAAATTAAAAAGAGAAATTACCTCCCCAACTTTTTTGTTTTGAAAAAAAATTTAAAAAAATAAATTCAAAAAATTTAAATATTTACCTAATGTAGTCGTTATGATGTATCTAATAATAAAAAAAAAAATTCAAAAATTAATTTTATTTAATTGTTCCAAAAAAAAGATTTACCATTGAAAAAGAAGTTTGAGCATTCGCACATTGTTCATACTTTTGTCTTGCCATTTCAAGCAATCTTTTTCTTGGATTCCCCTTGATTTTCTGAGCCCTCAACAAAAGAGCCTTAGCTTGGAAACTGTACATCAACCCTAAATGCTTAACTCTCGGCTCCAACATAATGATATCAGTATCTACAAATTCAAAAGAAGTTATTTCATCAACCAATTCCTTTTTAAAAAATAAATCAAAAAAAAAAAAAAATCAAAAAAATCAAAAAAAAATGATTTAAATAAAAAAATAAAAGAATTATAATTGGAAAAAATGAACAATCAAATAAACTAAATTACACTCTTTGTAGATGAATCCAATACTATTCCTGTCATTTCTTGAATTCTAGTAAACATATAAGGAAGGTTGATGAGATGTTTCAAGTCAAAATTCTTGGAAGATTCTCTCTCGTCAAGAGACCCAGGGAAATTCAACTCAATTAACAACTTGAGCTTTTGGCTGCTCCAAAAATTCTCCGCATTGTTATGGTTCTTTTCATAAGAAATATTGCAGAAGCTTTTTTTGTCTTGCAGATCATCTTCACTATCCAAATCTTCGTCATAATGATTGTAAGGATTATCACTGTTATCGTTCACCTCCAACTCATTCTCCGAGCTTTGCAAACTTTCTTCTGTTTCATTGAAACTTTTGTTTTGAAGAACCATGTTGAATGTTTGAACCACAATGTCTATACAGGACTTTTCCGCGATCATTCCTTTTTCTGTTCTCATCTTGGCCCTTTGTCTTTCCCTCATAATTCCTTTTGTAATTCTGGCTATAATTTCACTGAGAAGCAGATTTTTTAGTGAAATACTTTTGACATTGCTCCTCAGATAACCCAAGCTTCTCATATTCAACCTTTAAAAAAAAAAAAAAATATTAAAGATGATTTAAAAATCATATTTTTACCCATTCTGATGCATTAGTTGACTGAGTTTAAGCTGCTTTGTTTCGTTGTCTTCCTTTATTTTGGAGTCCAAATATTTTGCAAAATTAGGGATTATGACATCTTTCATATTTATACTCGCATCAGTAACTTCTTTGTTGTTTACAAGCCTTTGGGGATCACTCACTTGAAAAGAAGTTAATGAATCAGAAGACAATGGGGCGGAATTTAATCTAACAAACTCTGATCTCATCAATCTATAAAATACAACACTCTTTCCAAATTCTTTATGTATTTTTGGCCTAAACTTCCAATTTAATATTTTATTAAAAAAAATTTTAAAATAATACCATTCAGGTGGAAATAATCTGTGCATATCCAAAACATAGTATTGATTGTCAGATCCTTTTTGAAGAGTAAATAAAACTCAAATTTCTTAATAAAAAATAATACCCTACAAAAAAATGTAAATATAAAAACGAAAGAAAATAATTTTAAATTTACCAAATGAATTTCCATATCACAAGGACCAACAAACTTCACATCATTGATGATATGTTCTTTTAGATTAAGCTTCCTCCCAATGGAATTCATTATCTCATTTAATTTTGGGTCTTTTACTTTGATATTGTTTATATCCCCATTTTGGGATCCATAAAGCAAACTTTTACCTCCTTTAATAGGTAATAAAGAAGAGGCAACTAATCTTTTTATTTTTAATTTAAAAATATTTATCTTTTTCAATTTTTTATTTATTGCTACCTGAATCCTTTATAATCTATCAAAGCGAGCAAAGGTATTCTTATTTGAGTATCACAATTATAAATAGAAAGAGCAGACTTTAATTCATGACCAGCTGCTTTTGCGCTGTTATGCTGTATTCAAAATTATAGATTATAAAAAAGCTTTGAAATTAATTGAATATTTTTTTACATCCGAAGAATAAATAGAATGTACATCCAACGCAAATTTAAATAGAATATTTTGTACAACATACTTTGATCCTAAAATGTAATACAATAAATTATTTCAGAAAAACTTTAAAAAATAATGTGTTACCTCCACCAAAACCTCCTATCTTTTCAAAATAATTTAAATATTTAGTTTTAAGAATAATTATTTAAATTCATTTATCTTACTTGTAGTGGTTTAATTATTTTCTTTTTAAGTGGCAAACCTTTACAAAAAAGAATTTGTTCAAAAAAAAATGCTTTTCAAGATTATTTGAAATATTACACAATTCTGATATTATGATCTTCCCATACTTGATTTTTTTTGATGTGAAAGAAAATATGTAAGGATATATTCTGAATGTAAATTAAATATTTATTTTTTTTTACAGAAGTTGCTGTAAAGATGAAATCCTGATTCAATGAACTCAATTTTTCATATTTCTCGAGGGTATTTGCTTGATTGAGAATCTTATTTTATATTTTTAATATTGGGGAGGATATATTCAAATTATAAAATTTATTTACTGTATGAAATTCGTTGGTCCAATCCCTCTCTGTCTTATCTATCTCTATTCTGGATATATTTTGCATCAGAGGAGTATTTGATTTCTTGATATCTTCACTGTTATCAGATAATCTCTTATCATCGCTGTTATCAGATAAATCATCAGAATATCCTCCATCATTCATTATAAGATTATAAGATAAAAACTAAATACAATTTTTTTTTATTAATATTTAATTAATAATAATTATTTATTGAAAAAAAGAACCAAAATTTCCAATTTAAAAAAGAAACTTGCACATTAGAAATAATCGCTTAAAAAAAAGTTTGCATTTAATTATTGAATTAGTTTCTTAAAGTATTGGTTGAAAAAACTAGCCTCATTTCAAACTTTTGAGTATTTGTTTAAAACAATGGGGTAAATGATTAAAACAGAGTTTAAACAAAATGTTGGAATGTTGTTTATTAATAAATTATTTGTTTTTTCATTTTTTATTTACACAAATGTATCACATTCATTTTTTGTTTCCTTCTTCATTGTTTTCATCCTCCTCTTCTTCTTCATCGCCACCAGCTGAATGCTGAGGCTTCTCTATAGTAGGAGGAGTGTGCATAATCTTTCTGCCTCTCTTCTTGGTTTTTGAAGGGAGACTGTCATCTTCCTTTTCATTATTGTTTCTTTTGTTTTCATTATCTTCTTTGATATTCTTGTCAATCTTTGAATCAGCAAAATCTTTTTTAGCATTTTCATTTTTGGCTCCCTTATCTTCTTTCTCCCCTTCAATATCGATATCTTTATCATCCGTCCCAAAATTATCGAGCACATTATGCATTGAGGTGATGAGATGTTTCTGATCAATGTAATAATATTTGTACATCTTATTTCCCTTCGTATTGGTTATCTCTTTTCTAATTCTTCCCTTCGTATCCAAAAATAATATACGTGGTATATAATCTCCGTCAGGTGAATATTCTTTTTCTCTATGCTCATCCTTTTCTTCCAATTTGACCATAATCTTAAATGGGTTAATATATCAAAAGATTAAAGCAAATTATGATATATTCGTGAATGATTGTTATTTTACAAATTCTGAAGATAATTCAACGAAATATTCCCCTCTTAAAACTGATAATAAATTATTTGATGCTCCACACCAACTCCTATCACAAAAAAATTTTGTGACATTAAAATTTGATTATATATTTGTTATTTAAGTTCCAATATGTAATATATTACTTTTGTATTAACATCAATATTGGTTTGTTCGATTTCATTGAGATTTGTTTCGCATTATCCAAATTATCCAACCATTTGATACGCTCCTTAGATTCTGTTGCAATTATAAAAAGGAAAGAGATCAAAAATATTGACAATAGCCCTCTCATTTTTTTCTAATAAAATTATCAAAGAAAATATATTAAAATCAAAAAAAAAAAATCTCAACTATATTAAAACTAAAAAAAGATGGATATTGAAGATATCTCGATGGATGATAATTTCAATTCTCTAGATTATTATAATATGTTATCTCAATTTGAAGATCTGAATCCGAAAAAGAAGGAATTGAAATATAAAGCGAAATTTTTGAAAAATGGTTCAAGATAGAATGATATTACCAAAATACAATTTAAATCTTACCATTTAGAAATAGAAATAGATAATCCCAGGTCAACATTTGTGGGAGCAAAATTTGTTATTGCATGTGTTTTGCCTATTGATGAATCAATCAAACAAATTGCAAATATAAGGAAACAACTCCATCCACATAAAAATCCAAAAGCGGGTTTGTACAATTAATAAAATAAAAATTTAATAATATCAAATTTATTTAAAATAAATCTCAAATAGAAGTTCACATCACATTGTAAAATATACTTTTTAAAAAACTCATATTTCTTTCCTTTCCTAAAATTTTCTTCATTTTAGATCGAATCCATTTTTACTTTTTGATGGGATAGATAGAATTTTCGATTTATTGAAAATGAGACTTAGGTATCTAGAGCCTTTTGAGATTGAATTAAAAAAATTTGGAACATTTTTTCACAAAAGAATGAATTTGAGTACAATATTTATTGAGCCAGAATCCAAAGTAAAAAAAAAAAACAAATTAAAAATTAAAAAAATTCAATTAAAAAAAAGGGAAATGAAATCAAAATTTTGACCAAAATAATTCACCAAACAGTCCATAGTCATAGTCAAGCATTGAGCGAATTTCTTCAAGAAGACAACAAACTACATATTACCTTAGGGAAAAAAAGAGTACATAATGTAGACAATTTCTTGAAAGAATTTGTTCCTACATTTAAGCCCACAAAGATTCTCTTGAATGAAATTCATTTTTGTGCAAAAGAAGATCCTTTTTCGAGCGAAAAAACAAAATATGTTGTTAAAAAAGTATTACCTTTAGGAGATAACAAAATACCCTCTTACATTAAAACTGTATCTCCATTTGTAATGAATGAAATGCACAAAAGGTAAACCAAACATTTCGTTAATTCTTTATTTTTCAATCCATTTACTCTTGATAAAGGAGTTTATTTTTCACCGATGTACCAAAGTATATCAAGACTTCTGATTTACAAATATTAAAGGTACAAAATGACGAGATTGAAAAAGTTTACATTTCAATAAATGATATTGACAAAATCTCGTTGGGTTAGCATCTTTTATGTTCCTTTTAATTTTTACATTTTATTTTCTTTTTTAGGATGGGGAATAATTGTTTTCAAGACGAAAGAAAGTTGTGATAATTATTACGAAAAAAACTCTTACTTTGAAATTTATGGAGTTAAAATCATTCTGGAAAAGTGTTTCAAAAAAAAACAAATAGAAAATAAATAATTTTAATGTATTTTTTTTTTTTTAAGAAAGGATCCTAATTCTTTTCAATTTTCTTTTTACTTTCGTTCAAATAAGATACAAACTTATTAGATTCTTCAATTTGCTTGTTGATATTTTTTATTTCAGAAAGAAAATAAAGCCTGTCGCCTTCCTTTTCCTCCAAATCAATCTCCAAACAGTCCAACTCTTCACCAAACTTTTTGCTCTTCTTGTATTCTGTGACTTGTGACTTTAATTTTGGTATTTCTACTTTGAGGGAATCAACCTTTTGGTTAAAATTCTTGAGATTGATATTTGCTTCCTCTATAAAGATCCCTTCCTTCAAAATTTCATCATCTATGACTTGTGTGTTGACATATTTACCCAAAAGTACCGAGAGAATCTGTTTGATGAAAAAAAAATTTTTTTAATTGAAAAGATTATCAAAGAGATAAATGTTTCTCATGATAGGATATTCTCCTATAACAATTTATTGTAAGTTTGGAATATATTTTACTTTGTGGGGAGGATTATAAAAGAAATTTTTTCCTTCACAGATTCCTTCATAGAATTCATACTTCTCTATATTGAAGATGGATCCAAACTCCAAATTTCCTCTTAGTCTTAATACCAAGCTGGGGAGATTCTCGTTGTAGATTTGGAATTCATCAGTCCATGATTGATCTTGATATTGATGGAGATTGATAAAGGGATTGAAGATGGGATCTCCACGAAGATAATAATGAGTCACAATGTATCTTTGGCCCATATTATCTATATTTGGAAGGGTTGTGGTATATTTCAATTCGAATGTCTCTATAGGCTTTATATTTTCTTTTGAATAAGATGGATGTTCAAAAAATAGCTTTATTATTGATCTTAATTCCTTTGTTAAAACAGATCCATTTTCAATCTTACATTTTTGAAGGGATAATTTGGTTATGTCCAATATCTCTTTCAAACTTTCATTTTTCCCTATAAATCCATTTTCATTTCTCATGGACCTCAATACTAAGATGGCTGGTACTTCTTCATCTTCTCCTAATCCTTCTGGCATCAATTCTTCTTTATCCAAGATTCTTTCTTTATTTTCTTCTGTAATTTTGTAATTAATAGGTCTCAATCTCCTCTCCAATTCAATAATGTGAATTCCATTTATAATCTCTTCCATAAACTTTAAATTTTTAAGGGTAATATAACTATTCCTCCTTTTCTTTTTGTTTTTTTTTGAATAAATATATATTAAAAATTGATCAGCCAAAGATCAAAATTGATACAGATCCAATCATTCTTAGTTTTATATCTTTGGAATGAATAGAATTTCAATGTTCCTGTTCATTTTCATCATTTTTTATTGTGCAAATGGACAAATATCACAATATTTTGGAGAATCCCAATTGATTGTTTACAATACAACCAAGTGGGGATCTTCTCAAACAATATTGAGTTTTGGGGGATATTCTTACCAAAGTCATAAAAATATTAATGGAGTAAATGTATATCCTGGATTCAATAATGATCTTAGAAGATTCAGTAATGGAAAGTAAAAAAAATTTTAATTATTGTTTATATTTTATTGAATAAAATTATCGCTTCTTTCATAAAAACAATATCTTTGTAATATGAAAGGATATTACAAAATTTTAAATCATACCTTCATTTCTAATATTAAAATCTTTGATATATAGTTGGATTATAGAAACATACAATTCAACACAAGTTCCTTCATCAAGAGCATTCCATAGTTTTAATTATAATCCAATCACTGAAGAAATTTATCTATATGGAGGTACTGATCAAGTAAGATACATTACAAATCACGATGAGGGATTCTTTTTGTCTTGTGGAAGATCTGATGTTTGGGTATTGGATACCAAAACGATGGTTTGGAATGAAATTGTAAAACATAGTGGAGAATGTGAGAATAATGGATCTCCCATCAAAATAAGTTACCTTATTTTATCTATCTCCTTCATCATGTTCATATATTTTTCATAAATCCAATATAAAAATAATACCCAAAAAAAAAAAATCTAATGATGACACCTTTGTTGGATCGAACTTCTTGCCAATAAATAAAAGTTTGTGTTTTTTTTGAAATAAATAAAATTGTTTTATAAATTTGGATATTTTTTAGTTCACTTTGAAAATTAAAAATTGAAATAAAATAAATAAATAAAAAAAAAAAAATTTTAAACTGTTATTTTATTTCAAATACACTATAAATTTTGGAACAATAATAACACATAAAAACTACACATTATCAATCCTTATTTTCAAAATCATAAATCAAAATTTTGGAATATGGATCAACAAATATCTACAATTAGATTAAAAGAGAAATTAAAGGATCACGTGAGAACAAGAGAACTTAGAAATAATCCAAATTCCAATATGATGAATCCAAATAATTCGGGTATGCAGAGATCAATGATATCTCTTACTTCAAAAGATAGTCAAGAGAAAAGAGATTCAGAAGCATACACTGTATTTTTGAATTGGATATTAAAAGGTACGGATTTCAAAGTGAATGATATCTATAAAGATTTGAAAAATGGTGAAATTGTGGCCAAACTTACCGAGAAATTGACAGGAAAAGAAATCAGATATAACAAGAATCCTAGAATGATTCAAAAGAAAAGAGAAAATTTCCATATAGCCTTCGAAGCATTGAAGAATGATGAATATGCTAAAGCCGTTCGTGGTATCAGTGCTGATGGTAAATAAAAAATAATTTGAATTGAGAAAAATGGCTTATTTTTCCATATTTCACTTCAATAATAGATTTCGAGAAATGTGAGGAAGGAAATACTGATAATATTGATGTCACAGCAGTTTTTGGTTTCCTATGGCAGATCATGTTACAATATAAAAATTTGCATTTCAGTAAAACCAAGCAAGAAACAACATCAGGAATGACCAAGGAAGAAATTTATCTGATGCAATTACAAAAATATATTATAAAGGATTATGTTGATAAAGTATGGAAAATAAATGAACCAACAAATGAGTTGATAAGTAAACCAATTCTTTCAATTCAAAATTTCACATTTAAATTATAAATTTAAAGATAGGGTAGATGGAAAATTCAATCTTGAAGATGAAAATTGTTATGTATGTGTAGGAGAAATGCAATTATTTGACAGCACAGAAAAATCTGCAATTATTTATGTCCGTTATGGAAAGAATTCATCTGAGAAATCCCGCAAGGATGCAGATGCATTCGCTGAGAAATTGATTCAAGAATGTGGAAACAAAAACATAGGTATTTCAACACAATATCAAGATAAGGAAAGTGATCATTTCATCAAATTTCTTGGATTCAAGCCTACTCAATGGACGGAATACAAAAAAGAAAAGTTTAAACTTGATGATGTTGATTCTCTTTCTTTATCTCCCTTGAGCACAGGAAGTGAGGAAGAAGAAGCAAAGATTCCTCAGGACGATATCATTTTGTACAAAGGAAACGACGAGGGGTTGTTTTGCGTTGGGGACAAGACTCATCTGGATCCTTTCAAAGTTGGACCATTATACCACGAAAAGTTTGGGAGATCTATGACTGTTTGCCACGCTAGATCACTACCTGACTTCTTTTGTAGTGCTCTGAAGGAACAAAAGGTGGAAGAAGTAGAACCCACCGAGGTTACTTTTAACATATACAGCAAGAACGATCCCAACAAGAAAAAAGTTTTGGTTCCAAAGGAGCTTGTGGGTAATGAAGATGCATTGAGAAAGTTTTTGAAAGAGAAACTTGGTTTGAATTATCTTCCTAAAGTCATCAAAGAAAAAGAAGAAAACGGAGAAGTAGATGCTTTCTTGGAGGTTCCTCTCATCCCTTATTTTGTTTCATTTGAAGATGATGAGATCAAGAAAGAAGAAGAAGTTTTGATTCCTGCTGACAAAACAGGAGACAAAGAAATTTCCGAAGAGATCAAAAGCAAACTCAACTTGGAATTTACCCCGATTATTGTATCAAAAGAATTGAAAAATGATGTTCCTCATTTAATGTTGAAAAGACCTCTTGTTGAACACAGTGTCTTTTTCGAAGATTCTCCAAAAGAAAAGTTCAACCAAATGATTCCTTTCCAAATTTCATCTGACAAGAACAAGTTGGCTCCATTTCTCAAAGAAAAATTGAACTTGCCTTATACACCTGTCATTTTGGAGAGCTACAAAACTGGAGAAACTTACCAAACAATCTTGAAGAAACCAGATCTTCGTCATGTCATTCACTTTCATGATAAACCAGAAGAAGAGTTCAACTATTTGATTCCTGCAGATATCAGCTTTGATGATAACAAACTTTCCAAACATCTCCAAGAGAAGATGGGACTTGATTTCCTTCCTTTGATCGCATCAAGAAAAATAGAAAACGAAGAAGTTAAAGTTGTACTCGAAAGAGGAAGTGTTGAGTTCGAGGTTTCAGTTAAAGGAGACAAAAACAAAAGAAAGGTCTTGGTGCCAGGGGATCTTATTGGAAATGAAGAGGCTTTGAAAAAGTTTTTGAAAGAGAAACTTGGTTTGAACTATCTTCCTAATGTATTGAAAGGAAACAACAAAAATGAACTCATTTTGGAGCCTCCTCTCATCCCTTATTTCGTTTCATTTGAAGAAGATGATGTCAAAAAAGAAGAAGAAGTTTTGATTCCTGCTGACAAGACTGAAAACAAAGATATTTGTGAAGAGGTTAGAAACAAACTCAACTTGGAATTTACTCCTATCTTTGTATCCAAAGAATTGAAAAATCATGTTCCTCATGTATTGTTGAAAAGACCATTTGTTGAACATTCAATCTTTTTCGAAGATTCTCCAAAAGAAAAGTTCAACCAAATGATTCCTTA
>JAMYWO010000152.1:85079-96988 GCA_024220525.1 Cochliopodium minus
CATCTGACAAGAACAAGTTGGCTCCATTTCTCAAAGAAAAATTGAATTTGCCTTATACACCTGAGATCTTGGAGAATTACAAGAAAGATGAAGTTTTTATGACTATCTTGAAGAAACCTTTGCTTCAACATGTTGTTTCCTTCTCAGACAGTCCCGAAACAAAAGCTAACATCATGATTCCTGCAGATCTCAGTGAAGATGATAACAAACTTTCCAAGTATCTTCAAGAGAAAATGGGTCTTGATTTTCTTCCAGAAATTGCTTCTAAGAAAAGAGAAGGTGAAGAAGTAAGAGTTTTGCTTGAAAGACCTGATATAGAATTTGAAGTTTCAGTTAAGGGAGATCCAAAAAAGAAAAAAGTTTTGGTTCCTCAGAGCATCGCATCGGATGAAGAGAAGCTCAAAAAGTTTTTAAAAGAGAAACTTGGATTGAATTATCTCCCAAACATCGTGAAAGGAAAGAACAAGAACGAAATCATTTTGGAAGCCCCTCTCATTCCATACTTTGTTTCATTTGAAGAAGATGATGTCAAGAAGGAAGTAGAAGTTTTGATTCCTGCTGATAAAAATGATAACAAAGAAATCTGCCAGGAACTGAAGGATAGAATGAAATTGGATTTTACTCCTATTATCGCTTCGAGGGAAATGAAAAATGATGTTCCTCATTTGTCGTTGAAAAGACCACTTGTTGAACACACAATATTTTTCGAAGATACACCAAAAGAGAAGATAAATCAAGCTATTCCATATCACATTTCAACTGACAAAAAGAAATTGGCTCCATTTCTCAAAGAAAAGTTAAATTTATCGTACACACCTGAGATTTTGGAGAATTACAAGAAAGATGACAATTTTTTGACCATCTTGAAAAAACCATTGCTTCATCATTCAATCCACTTTAAGGGTAAACCAGAAGAAGAATTCAACTTTATGATTCCTGCAGATCTCAGCGAAGACGATGATAAACTTGCAAAACATCTCCAAGAAAGAATGGGTTTGGAGTCGCTTCCTGGTATCATTTCGAAGAATGTCGAAGGAGAGGAAGTTAAAGTTGTTCTTGGAAGGCCTGACATTGAATTTGATGTTTCTGTGAAAGGGGAGAGTGGAAAAAGCAAGGTTTTGGTTCCTGAACACATTGCAAACAATGAAGAAGAATTGAAAAAGTTTTTGAAGAAAAAGTTAGGATTAAAGTATCTTCCAAACATTTTGAGAGGAAAGAACAAGAACGAAATCATTTTGGAACCAAGTTCTGTTACTTACTATGTTTGTTTTGAAGAAGATGAAGAGGATGAGGAAGAGGTGGAGGTGTTGGTTCCATCTGATATAACTGACAACAAGGATATTTGTGAGGAATTGAAGGAGAAAATGCAATTGGAATTCACTCCCATCATAGCATCTCGTGATGTTGAAGAAGATGGAACACATTTGTTGTTGAAGAGACCACTAGTCTCACATTCCATTTATTTCGAAGATTCTCCCAACGAAAAGTTTAATCGTGCAGTGCCTTATCACATATCATCAGATAAAAAGAAATTGGCTCCATATCTCAAAGATAAATTGGATTTGCATTACACCCCCGAAGTATTGGAAAACAACAAAGAGGATGGAAAAGTAAATACAGTATTGAAGAAACCAATATTGCATCATGTTGTATGTTTTCAAGAAAAACCAGAGGAAGAATATAATTTCATGATTCCTGCTGATATTAGCTATGATGAAGAGAAATTGGCAAGAAATCTCGATCAAAGAATGAATCTTGGCTATTTGCCGGAGATCATATCCAAAACACCTTCTGAGAATGAAGAGATAAAAGTTGTGCTTGGAAGACCTCAAGTTGCTCACATCATCCATTTTGAAGATACACCTGGATACAAATTCAACTACTTGATTCCTAAAGATATGAGCGATAATCCAAAGAAATTGGTTACATTCATCCAACAGAAGATGGCTTTGAAATACATCCCTATTGTTGTATCTTCTGATCCTCAAAAAAGCGGAGAATTTGTTACTGTTCTTAGAAAACCTGATGTTGCACATACATTTGTTTTCGAAGATCAGCCGACCATAGAACACAAATTGCAGGTACCTGTTGATAAAATCGAAGAAGATGAGCTTTGTCAATACGTCAAGGATCAATTAGATTTGGATTTTTTGCCTGAAGTTGCATCAAGAAACGAGCAATTCAATGGAGAAGTCATCGTAAAGTTGAGAAAACCTACCATCAAATATGCCATCAAATTCGAAGATCAACCTTCTCAGAAGTATGATTTGAATCTTACTGCAGATCATCCTAAAGATTACACCTCTTTGGCTCATTCTTTTCAAAAGAAATTAAACTTGGAGTTTCTTCCAATTGTCACATCTACTTTAACTAAGGAGGATGGTGTTGTAGAAGCGATATTGAGAAAACCAGAGTTACAACATCTTGTATTCTTTGAAATGACGCCTGAAAAGAAACAAGTGATCTCTGTTCCTTCTAATCAATCTCAAAGAAATGAGATTTTATCTGCTTACATTCGCAGCAAAATGAACTTGACGATAACACCAAAGATCATCTCCTCAAAGAAAGTAGATAAGGAGTTTGATGGAAAGAAGATAGATTATGAAACCGTCATTGCTGCAACACAAATCAAACATATCATCTCATTTCCTGATGATAAATCTTTGGGAACACAAACACTCATGGTCCCAGAAGATAAATGCTTCAACAAATATGCTCTTGCTGATTATCTTAAAGAAACCCTCAACATTCCATACACTCCCATCATTGCCGCACAAGATCTTCAGACAGATGGAACTGTAATGGCAAATGCTAGATCTCCTGCAATTCCTCACGAAGCATACTTTAAAGATAAACCTTCTGAGAAGTATGATTTCTCGATCCCCGCAGATATTTCCAACGATAAGAAACAACTCTCACAATTCTTGAAACACAAAATCAACGTTCCTTATTATCCTGTCATTGAATCTTCCAAAGTCAAAGAAAAAGATGGAAAATCATTTGTTGAATTGATTTTGTCCAAACCTCTGATCTCTTGTGATATCCTCTTTGAAGATTCACCATTCAAATCCAATGAACATTTGGATATACCTGCAGATTTATTATCTGATTATCCTAAGCTCTGTGAACAGATCAAACGTGATTTAGATCTTGATTTCTTGCCTGAGGTTGTAGATATTCTTAATGATGACAACAATCACTCTCAAATCAAATTGAAAAAGCCCAAAGTATCCTTATTGGTATCTTTTGAACATAATCCTGAAAAAAAGACCTTGGTACATCTTCCTTTGGATGCGATGAAGAGTGATAATGCATTGGCTGATCAATTGAAGAAAGAATTCAAGCTTTTGAGTGTTCCTGAAATTGTATCCAAAGGAAAACAGAATGGCCAAGATTACGTGGTGATCAGAAAAGAATTTGTGACATCTCATGTTGGATTTGATGATAATTCCGAGAAGGATATGTATTTGATTCCTGGAGAGATGTTCTTGGACAAAAAAGAGCTCGCAAGATATCTGCAAGAAGAAAAATCTCTTCCATACACTCCAATCATCGAATCTATCGTTTGCAATGATGATAATACTGTTGAAATAGATCTTGGATATCCTTTGATCAAACATTCTGTCTACCTATTCGATAAAGGACAAGAGAATCTCTTGAAATCGATAGATATCGATGCTGAAAAGACGTTTGGAAAAAGAGAATCTCTCTTGAAAGAAGTCAAACAACAACTCAAACTTCCTTACGATCCCATCTTTGTTTCTCACAAGAAAGAAAGCGTCACCAGCAATGTTTATAAACTCGTAATTTGTTCTCCATTCTCCACACCAAGAGACCAATCTGAATCTGAAGAAATATTAGTAGAAGGACCAAGAGCATTCGCAGGCAGACGTTTAGATCCTTCTAGAGATGTCATCATTGAAGAATCAGAGTCCTTAGGATCTTCTCATCGTTCTCCACATAACTCTTCCACTATACCTTGCAGAGTGTATGAAGATGACAACAGAGCTCGCAATATTGAGGTTCCCTCTAATCTTTTGTACAATCAAGGGAGATTGAGTGATTTCATAGAGGAATCTCTGAATTTGTCATACACACCGGAGATTCAAGGAATCAGAGATAACAACATGGGTGGCAAGGATATCACTTTGTCTTCCCCTTCTTCTTCTGCTCACATCACATCCAACGATGATCCCAAATTGAAATTGGATTTGAAGGTGCCAAGCAAGGTCTTGAAAGATAATCATTCCCTTTCTGAATTCTTGAGAGATAAAATTCCATTGCCTTACACACCTGAAATCTTATCTAATGTGAAGGGAACATACAAAGATTCTGTTGATATCATCATTGGAATCCTAAAATCAATTCACAAAATTGAATTTGAAGGAGAATCAAAGAGAGATACCAAGTTGATGGTGCCTGATTATATGGTTGAGCCAAAACCTAAACTCCATCAACTTTCCTTCTACTTCAAACAAAAGTTGGACTTGGATTACAATCCCGAGATTCTTTCCTGCAAGAAAGATGGAGATAAAGTGTACAGAACAGTGTTGAGCAACATGGACGGATACAAAAACTATCACATCAAAATAGAAAGTGATCCAAGTTTCAGCAAAGTTTTGAAATTCCCTGCAAACCTTTCTGACGGAAAATTGGAGGATGAAATAACACATGCACTCCGTCTTCGTTCACCTCCCAAAATTTTGGAAAGAATTCAAAGATACAACGAAGAAGAGGTTACCATTTTGGTTCCTACCAACCAACCTTTGAAATCTCCAAACAAAAAATCTCGTTTGGATGAGGATCCTGAACCTTTGTTTTACGATAATTTGTTGTCTGGTGATAGAAAACAACAGAAACCACCTACTCATCGTGATCGTGATCGTGATCGTGATCTTGACAGTCATCGTAATCGTGAAGATAACAGTGAACATCATCAGTATCATCATGATGTGAGAGATAAAAGCAATGGCCAATCTACCTATAAAAAGAAAAAGGTTGTGTATCATATCCATCATTACGATTCCAACATTGATAAACATATCTACCACAGAAACACTCGCAACACCTACGTCAATTATGATGAAGAAAATCATCGTCACAGAAAATCTCGCCACCATTCTTCTCACAACGATTACGATACTGATTACCACAGAGAAAGAAATTCCCACAAAAATAAAGTTAGATCAGATGGATTGTTTCATGGATATGCTACTGCTTACATCGCCAAAGAAAACCGTGCTTTGGTATGTGAAGGTAAACTCAGAACTGCCAAAGGAAATTTTGTACATTGCTGTTTGTATGATGACATCTTTCTCATTACTAAATCTGACGAAGAAAAAGTCAACTTTGAAATCATTTCTTTCATCAAGTTTGCTCCTGGTGCGGAAGTCAGGGAGTCCAGTTCTTATGACAATGCTTTCCGTATCACCTCTGGAAGTCAAAGTAAGATTTTCATCTGTTCTTCAAAGAAAAACATGAATACTTGGATTGAGTTGATCAGTAATGTGTTGTTAGAGGTAATAAAAAATTTACAACATTTCTTTTTTTTTTGTTTTTGAATTTACTTTTTCTTTTTTTCTTAGAATTTTGGGGTTGATTTTCAGCATGATGAAGATGATAACAATAGACTCAAAAAGAAAGATAAAAAGAAGAAACATAAATAATATCAACAACCCAAGATTATTGTTTTTGAAAAAATAAAAGAAAAATAAATTTAAATTTTTTAAGACACATCTCCAATGATACAAACCTCATCTCTTAAAGACAAATCAACATTTCTAAATCAATTTAAAAAAGGGTAAATTTGGATTTAAAATAAAATAAAAAATTATAAATTATTTTAATTTAAGAGATATTTCTTAAAATGATCAACTATTTTTAAATTCCATTTTGAAAAAAGTCATCTAAATCAAATAGGGCAATTAATTTTTCTGAACTGATTTTTTAACAATCTTTCAGTACATAAAAAATATAATGGTCCGAAATATTGTTTAAATTTTTTATTAAGTATTTTTCTCATCATTTGTCGATTAAAACACCTCATTCTTCAAATATTTTTAATCTTACTCAGAAAAAAATGAGGTCATACTGCTTTTCATGACCAAAATAAATTTAAGAAAATAATTTCATTTGTCAAATATTTCTCTTTAAAATATAAAAAAAAAAAAAAAAAATCAAAAATTAAGAAAAAACGTTCTAAATCAATTTGCGAATACCCCCAAGTTTAAAGGAGAAAGAGAATAAAGGAGATATCTCAGGTCTTTATAAATCAAAAATAGGAATAATTGGAGAAATATATAAATGATAAATACTAAAAAGACTATAATCGTGAAAAGAAATAACAATACCCAAAATAATAATCATATCGAAAGAGAAAATACTAATAATAACAATAATAAAAGAGATGTACAAAGAAATAGGAATAACAATAAAAATATTAAGGAATATTCAATGAAAATAGAGAATAGCAGAAGAAAGATAACTATAAAAAAGAATAATGGAGATGATAATTCTATTGAAAAGAAAAAGGAGATAGATAAAAGAAATAAAAATGGAGGAAATAAGAAAAATTTTGAGAATAATAAAAATGATAGAATAAAACAAGAGGAGAACAAAAATAAAGAAAAGATAAGGAATAATAGGGATAATTATAATAAAAGAGAAAATAAAAATGTAAATAATAATAACAATAATAATAGACAAGAAGAAAAACTGATTATTGATACTAATAACGATATATTGAGTAATGATAGACCATCATTGTTGGGAAATAAAAATATATTTTTACAATTCTTATTGGACTCAGAGAACATCGAGATGGAATCAGATGATGATGAAGAGGATGAATTCATAGCATCCACTGTCTTCAACAGGATCTCTTATTCCCATTCAAGTTCTAGTGATGAGGAAGATTGTTGTGTGGATATCTGCTCGATCTGCCAAGATGCATTCGAGGAGGGTCAGATAATCTCTTCATTGCCTTGCAAGCATCCTTTCCATTCTGAATGTGTTGAAAGTTGGTTGAGGATAAAATCATGTTGTCCTCTATGCAATCTAGATCTATCATTAAATCCTTATTAGATCTCATTTCAATAACTCTTTTTCTTTTGTAAAATATAATTTTTGTTAAAATAATTAAATCACTTACTTTTATACTCTTTTTTAATAATCTTGTTGACAATCCATTTTCAAAAAAGCTTTATAATTTTCATTTGGAAGATTTGTTTTGTGATTATAACTTTATGGAAAATGGAAAAAAAATAAAAATAAAATAATAAAAAAAAATTGAAATTAAAAAAAAGTTAATGTTGAGGAATTTTTTGAACAATCGACAAAATTTTTTGAAAAACCAAATCAGCTATGAAAAGATCGTTATTGATGGAGTGGATAGAGAATATTTGATCCATTTTCCTTCTGATTATTCTCTCTCGAATGATTTTCATCCATTGTTGATAGTTCTTCATGGAGGGGGTGGAAATGCAATCCATTTGCAGAGAAAATCAGATTTCAACAGTTTCTCTGATAAACTCTCCTTCATAACCTTGTATCCCAATGGATTTAACAAACAATGGAATGATGGTAGAGTTGGGAATATACAAAAAACCCAATTTGGCAAAGATATAGATGATGTGAAGTTTATCAAAGAGCTATTGAACCATCTTTTGAATAAATTCAGAATCGATTCAAAACGTATATATTCTACTGGTATTTCCAATGGTGGATTCATGAGTTATAGATTGGCAAATGATTTGCCACATTATATCGCTGGTATAGCTACAATTGCATCAACATTAACAGTAAATTTTTTTTTCAATTTGAAATTTCATCTGATTTTAAATTTTTTTTTTCAAATTAGATGATTCAGATCGGTTCATACAAAATGAACAAACCAATAGCTGTAATGTTAATATTTGGAGATAAAGATCCAGTAGTTCCTTTTCATGGAGGAGATATAACCATTTTTGGCAAAAGAGGCAAAGTTTCTTCAATGAAAGACACCTTAGACTTTTGGATCAAAAATAACAACCTAACCTCAGAATGCACATCACATGTTTACAACAATAATGGATCGGATGTTACAAAAGCAGTGAAATACATTTACAACACCCCTTTAAATAAAAACTTACATTGTGCTCCTCTTGTTTATTGGTTGATTTTGGAAGGAGGTCATACGTGGCCAGGGGTGAGAAAATTTTTAAAAACATCAATTTTAATTATTTACTTTTTTTTAAGGAAATGAATCCTTTGCCAAAGTTACTGGTTGGTGTAACTTCTTTGCAGATAAATGCTAGCAAAGAAATAGCAAATTTTTTATTTTCGAATGATTATCTTGTTAAATAAAACGATTTTTTTTAAAAAAAAATAAAAATTTTTTTGGATATGTTTTTAATGATACAATCAATTCCTCTCACACTTTTTGCTTTTATCTCAATTTGAAATAAGAATAAATGTAGTATTGAAAGAAAAGAGAAGATGCTTGAAAAAAGCTTATTGGGAAATAAAAAGATACAACTTTGATCAATGTAAGAACAAGAGAAACGTTTGCTCCAATAAACAACAAGAAACCTAAAATGAGGGAAATATTTCCAAGAATAAATTTAGATTTATGCCAATCAGAATTGATTAAAAAGAAAAGAATGAGCATGAGTACAATAAAAGCAAAGATTGAAAGTATAGGAATAAATGTAACGAACCACTTTATTTTTGAAGGCAAAATGTTGACGATTGAAAGATGAAGAAGGATGAAAAAAGAAAAAATGATTGAATTTGCTATTGCAAACAAAAGTTTTTCAATTAACGAAAACTTTTTTTCATGAGCCAAAGTCATCATCGCAGCGAAAAAAAAGAAAGAAGATATATCCAAAAAACTCATTACTATGTTCCAATCTAAAGAAATGTAAAGATCAAGGTTCAACACCATCAATATCAAGTAAATGCTCAAAAAAATTATAGATATCGAGACAAGAAGGTTGACAGATTTTGGTAGATCGTGCCATACACATAATTCGTACCATCTTTTGTTTAATGAAGTCAAAATTACACTTAATTGAATAAACGTGAGAAGAATGTAAAACAACAAAGGTATGAAGCAAACAATATATTCCGATTTTATTGCTGATGAAAACTTTAGTTCTAGAAGTGTTATTGTCATCAAAATAGTTGTAGGAGAAAGTAATATGAAATATTTCAGAAATTTATTCATTTTTTTAAGATGTTCGTTGATTTTTTTGTCCTCCGATCTCATCACCACTATATTTTTTGCTTGGAAATGATTTTTCAAAAAATTTTCTTTTTCTGCAGTTGATTTCTCTTTTTTGTAATGATCATCAATTATTATCGTTTTATAGACATCTATCCTCACAGAATATTCTTCAGAATTTTTCCCTTCAAAATATTTTTCGTTCAGATTTTTCCAGATGAAATAATTGTTGTTTATTAATTCATAGAATCTCTTATTGAGTTGTGATAATACGCATATATCTTTGATGCTGAGGTATTTGCAAATCATTCCCCATATATTTTTATTTATTATTTTATGGTTTGCTGATTTATGATCTTCATTCTCTTTATTTTTGTAATTAGAAAAAGGTAATAGAGGAGTTTTTTCGTTAAAATCTTTCACAGAGAAATTGATCTCCATTTTAATTTTATTTCAATTTTTTAAACCGAAATAAAAATTTGAATCCACAATAGATCTACCTTTCATAATTTTTTACATTTTGATAATTTTTTATTAAAATAAAAGAATGAATAGGAAAAACTTGAAATATATTCAAAACAGTTTTCACTTTTATAAATTAATTTACTTTTTTACTTTAACATTTATTTATTTCATTTATTCATTTTTTATTTATTCTCTTGGTCGTGTTTATCTATCATGTTGTTAAGATTGCTAAGATCAAAGTTGCCAATAAGAGTTTTTCTCTTTTCCTCGCTCTGTTGGACACGCAAAGTTCTTTTGTTCTCGAAATTCTTGGCACTTTTCAAACCAAGCAAAATTTCTTCGACTTTTTTGTTTCCGTTCTGTCCAGCAAAAGGATTAAAATTGACAGTAGGACCTGTCAAAAAAAAAAAAAAGTAAATAAATTTTTTATTTATATTTTCAAATTTTTTTTTTTTTTTTTTAATCATTTTTATTTGTTGTACGAATTTAAATTTTTATTTTGTTTCATTTTAAATTTTTTTTACCTCAATTGAGATCAATGGCTGGTCTTGTGACTTTCTTAGGGAATATCTTCTTTTTGGTCTATGGATAAACTTTGAAATGGAGAGTTTACTTTTGATCAGGTAGAATCATAGCTCTATTTTTAGTTAAAAATTTAAAGAGATTTTTAATTAATTTTTACAATAAGATTTTTAAATTTTATTTTTATTTTGAGTTTTTTTAATTTTATAAAATTTTTGATTAAATATTATTTTGATTATTTTATTATTTTTAATATTCTTTTTATTTTTTATTTTTATTTTTATTTATTTTTATTTGATTATTTATTTTTATTTTTATTTTATTTTTTTATTTTTATTTTTATTTTTATTTTTATTTTTATTTTTAATATTTTTATTTTATTATTTTTTTAATATTTTTTGGTTTGATTTTTATTTTTAAATTAATTTTTAATTATTTTTACCTTCTTTGTATTCCTTCATTTTCTTTTCGTGATTTTTCTTTGTCAACAATGTCTTTGTTAGCGATGTGGGATTTCTTGTTCTCGAGCTTTTGCATTTGTTGAATTTGTTTATCCTTTCTTTTCTGTTCTTTGATTCTCTTTTTGTACAACATCTTTCCTTGTATTGTTGAAAAGATTGAGGAAGTTATCGATATCTAAAGAAAAAAGAAATTTGTTAAAAATTTTAAAGAAAAATTTAATTTTAATTTAATGAATTTTATTTTAATCTTATTTTATTTTTATTTTATTTTATATCTTTTATTCTTTTTCCATTTTTTTTTATATTATCTATTTATCTATTTATTTTTTTGATTTTTATTTTTTATTTTTTATTTTTTTATTATTTTATTTTTATTATTTTTATTTTCATTTATTATTTATTATTATCATTTTATTTTATATCTTTTTATTTTATCTTTTTTATTCTTTTATTTTCATTTTATTTTTTGTCATTTATTTATCTATTTAATCTTTTTTTTTTTTTGTTTATTTTATTTATTTTCTTTATATTTATTTCATATTTTATTATTCATTTTATTTTTATTATTAAGATTTTATTTTTATTATTCATTTTTATTTTTTATTTCATTTTAATTTTTTCTTTTTATTTATTTTTTTACCAGCTAAGAATACAGCAGGATCTGTTGTTTTGGGTCTTCCGCATATTTTTTACATACATCATTGAAAAGTTTCTCAGTCTTTTCAAGTTTTTTCGATCAAGTTATCGACAGTAGGTTCTAAATTAAAAAAATAAAATAAAATGAAAAAAAAATAAATAAAAATAAATAAAATAAAATAAAATTTTAAAAATATTTGAATAAAAAAATAGCTGAAAATTAACTGATTTATTTTGATAATTTTTATTTACCAATCTTCTCGAGTTTAGAGGGACAATGTAAATTTATCACCATTGTAAGGTTTGATTTGTTTAACAATGTTTTGTGTTTGTTATTGTGGTTTTTGTGCATCAGCTGATAAATGGAAAAGAAAAAATTAAAAAAAAAATCAAAAATCAGAAATTAAATTCAAAATTTTTATGTAAAAAAAAAAATTTGATGAAAAAAAAAAAAATTAAAAATAAAAAATAATTGAAAATAAATTTATTATTAAAACAAATAAATGTATAAAAATTTATTTTCTTACTTTGACGGTGGTAAAATTGTTTTACAGCAGATGGTATGGAGGTGAAGTCTTCAGCTATGCAAAGAACGTCTTTGTGCTTCTTCTCCAAAACTTCAG
>JAMYWO010000153.1:0-18538 GCA_024220525.1 Cochliopodium minus
TTTTTATTTTTTATTTTTTATTTTTTATTTTTTATTTTTTATTTTTTATTTTTATTTTTATTTTTATTTTTTATTTTATTTTTTATTTTTTATTTAAAATGATTTTTTAATTTTCTTTCTAAAAACTTCTAAATTTTTTTAGTTTATCTCCTCCCTTCGAATAACAGATTCATGCTTCAGTCTTTGCTGTCTTTTGTATTTAGTATCAAAGCTGCCCAAACAGACATGGAATACCTCAACGAATTGGCAATGTCTTTTCCAACACTCCTTTTTGACAAAAAATTGTATCAAAAAAAAAACGAATATAGGTAAAATTATTAATGGATCATAATTGATATTTTTGATTTTAATTTAAAAATTATTTTGAATATTTTTTTTTGACATTTTATTTCCAAAATTTGATTAATTATTTTTTTTTTATTTTTTATTTATTTTTTTTGATTTTTGGTTAGAACTGAAAGATACGGAGTCAGATCCGCACAACTCATGCTTAGTGCATACAAGGAACTTTTTGAGTCCTTGTCTTCTCCTACCATAAAATACGAAATGAATAAAGAAAACAAAATCGAGGTCATTGCTGGAAACAAACACGAGTTGTTTATCAAAATTGCTGATCCTCTTTATGGAATGGAAAAAATTGGTCTTGGTAAAAAAAAAAATTTTTTATTTTTTTTTTATTTTAATAGAATTATTTTCAAATTTTCTTATTTTAAATTTTTTTTTTGGTTTTTTTATTTAGACTTAATTTTTTCATTTATATTTAACAACCAATCATTTTTTGATATTTTTTATGTTTCTTTTTTCAAATTTTTTTTGGTTTTTTTTTCAGACTTAATTTTTTTGTTTTATTTTAACAATAAATTAATTTTTGATATTTTTTTTTATATATTGACAGATCAAGAATATGTCGGAGCTTTTTTAACCACCCACGACTATTTCTGCACAGACATGGAAGTGTTGAACTACCTTTCGCAAGTGTACTTCGAACACAAAGAAACCCAAGAAGAGTGGGCCTACAAAATCAGAATCAACGTCATCACCGTCTTGAAAATCTGGATGAACAAATATCTGTATGGTGAGTTTGGAGAAAAACTTTTTTCGAGTGAGTTCCAAGAAAAATATCTTTGGTTTATGAATGGTAAAAAAAAAAAAAATTTCTAATTATGGAAAAAAAAAATTACAGTTTAAAAATTGTGAAAAATCGTTTGGAAAAAATCAATTAAGTTGAAATGTTTCAAAAAATTATTTTTGGTTTAAATTTTATAAAAAAAAATTATTTTTATTACAAATAATCAAATTTTCAATCAATAAAATTTTTAATCAATAAATTTATCAAAAATTAATTTTAGGGATTACTGATAACTTGTACAGAAATCTCCTTAACAGCGTTGATTTCAAAACAACAATGAAAAAAGTAAAAAAAAAAAATTTTTTTTTTACTTTTTTTATTTTATCCTTTTTTTTCCAACTTCCAAAGAAATTTTCTTTGAAAAGCTACAAATATTACAGACTTCCTGATCAAAAGTACGAAAAAATACAGACTACTCTTTCCAACAAATATATAGAAAAAATTGCAGAAGCAATTACTGCAATCAATGAAGAAATTTGGTATTAAAAATTTTTTTATCAATTATTTATCAATTATTTATCATTTATTTATTTATTTATTTTTTATTTTTATTTTTATTTTTATTTTTATTTTTATTTTTATTTTTTTATTTTTTTATTTTTTTATTTATTTATAATTTTTTTATTTTATTTTTTTATTTTTTATTTTTATTTTATTTATTTTTTATTTATTAGGTTTAATATTGAACCTGTTGAATTACTTCACAAAATTTTGAAAAGCCAGAAAAGCTCCACAATTAAATGCTTTAATTAATTTATTTAACAAATTCCAAGAATGGGGTAAAAAAACAAAAAATTTTTAATTAATTGACAGCTGCTTAAAGATTTAAATAATTTTATTTTGAATTTTTAATTTTAATTTTCAAAATATATAGGTGCAAAGTCATGTTGGCTTCAAATCAAATGTGATTGGAAATGGCTGTATTGGTAACAAATTTTTATTTTATTTTATTTTTATTTTTATTTTTATTTTTTTTTTCATCTTTTTTATTTTATTTATTTTTATTTATTTTTATATTTTATTAATTAGGTCTTTCTTTTGAATTGAAAAAATGAACAATTTCATTCTTTTGCATTGTTTTTTGGTTTGAATTTGCCTGCAGTTTTATTTCTGAAGAAATTATGGAAAAATATTGGTCAAAACATAAAATTTTGAAAAATATAAAAACATTTATTTTTATTTTTATTTTTATTTTTATTTTATTTTTATTTTATTTTTATTTTTATTTTTATTTTTATTTAGGAGAAAATATTTGGATCTCAAAGATTTGTACAGTCCAAGTGGAAACCACAAAAATTATCAAGATAGTTTGAAAAGCAGTGAACCACCAGTAAATTTTTTTCAAAATCAATTTAAATAAATAAATTTAATAATTTAAAAAATATTTAATATTAATTCATTTAAATTTTTTAATTTATTTTTAAACCAATAATTAATTTTTAAATTTTTTTTGAACCAAATTTTTTAAAAGGTGATTCCTTATATTGGTCTATACAACAAATACTTGTTCACTATAGAGGAAACAAACAAAACAATGACAGAAGAAGGTCTCATCAACTTCCAGAAGCTCCGCATGCTCTACAAACTCATCAACGAGATCCAGATGTACCAGAAGAAGAGCTACGACCTCACCCCCGACCCCGGCGTCGTCGAATCTTTGTGTAGGGACATGCGTCTTGATTGGGATGAAAACAAACTTTATGAAATCTCTTTGAAGATCAGGCCCAGAGACATGAAATAATCAAAAAAAAACCCCTCCACATTCTTTCTCCATCTTTTTCAACAGAAAGGAAATAAGCAAAAAAAAAAAGATCAAAAAAAAAAACAACAAATAGTTTTTTCTTCTTTTACTTCTTTTTCTTTTCTTCCTTTCTTTGTATTTTTTTTATTTTTCAAAATTGAAATAATAATAATTAAAAAAAACTTAATTAATTTTCTTTGCATTGATTATAGATCCTCTCTTGAATATATGAATGATTTTTTAATTTGTTTTTACGATTTTATTTGTTTTGAATAATAATTTGTAACATAATAATACAATAAAAAATAAAAAAAATGTCAAATTCGGTGATATCTGCTTCATCATCTTGTTTTTCATCCCACAATATATTTTCGACAGGTATTTTTAAATAAAATATTTAATCCTCTTCTTTGATTCAACATGAAACATAAATTATGACCCATATAATCATCCAAATGAAATTAAATACAATTAACATTTGATTGATTATTAATTTTCAAAAGAAAATGGTGATGTTTATGCATTTGGAAGAAATACATCTGGACAATGTGGCATAGGGGATTTTAGACGCAAATCAATATTCGAGCCATCCAAAATTACCAACAAATCCAACATTAAATCGACAGTGTTGGGAGTCAATCATTCATTCATCCTTAAAAGTAAAGAATATACCAAAAATATCTTTCAATAAATAAACATATCTTTATTATATTTTTCTTTCTTTTTGACAATAGAAAACGGAAATCTTTATGGATGTGGTATGTCTGATTTAAACTAATAAATTAAAAATTAATAATTTCAGAGAATTATAATAATATTTTTTAATAATTTTTTTTCATTCGAAGGAAATAATGAAAATGGAGAATTAGGGATTGAGAATGATACAAAAAACAAATACAAATTTGTCAAAGTTCAAGATAATGTGAAAAGTGTTTGTGCATCTTTCACATTTACCATATTACTAAAGAGTACAATTTTTTGATTGTTTTGAATAAAAATTTTTTAATTTTTGAATTTTCTTAATTTATTTTAGAGGATGGTAAAGTATACTTTAGTGGAGATTGGAGCGAAATTAGCTTGAAATCAGTCGGGTTTAAGGAAATTCCCAATCTTAGCAATGTTAGTTCCTTTTCTTGTGGTCTTGAACATTGTCTCTTCCTAAAAAGTAAAAAATAATCTTAAAAATAATTTTAAATTAATTTTTTTTTATTTTTTTATTAAAATAATCTAAAATTGATATTCATATTTCATTTTTATTTCAAAAAAAAAAGAAAATGGGGATGTTTGGGTGATGGGTTCTAACATTAATGGGCAATGTGGCTTGTCAAACATAAGATATGTTACTCGCCCGACTCTTTTGTTTAGAAAATTAGATGTCATTTCAGTATGTTGTGGATATGAGCATTCTTTCGTTTTGTTGAGTAAAAAAAAATAACAATTTTAAAATTTAAAAATAATCAAAATGATTTCAAAAACAGGAGATGCAAACGAAAAAACAATTCTGAGAGGTTTTGGTAAAAATGACAATGGGCAATTAGGAATGCAAAGTGAGGGGAATCAGATATCTATGACCAGAGATTTTCCAAATATTTCTTCGGTTCATTGTGGTGGAGATCACTCTATGATCCTTTTAGGTTAATTTTTTTTTGTTATATTAAATATTTTAAGATTAATAATTGAAAATATATTTAATCGATAATCTAGAAAACGGAATCGCTTATTCAACAGGAAGGAATGAATGTGGTCAGCTTGGCTTGGGACATTTTGAAAACACATTCAAATTCACAAAAATTAACTTGTCCAACATATCATTCATTACAACAGGTCTGTGTCACTCCATTTTTATTGATGGTAAGTTTTTATTTTCCAATTTTCCAACTAATTTTCAATAAATTTTTTAAAATAAAAAATCAGAAAATTACAAAGTTTTTGTTTGTGGAACTGGTGAGAATGGAACCCTCGGATTAGGTGAAGAAAAACAAAATAAAAATTCTCCATTCAATCTAGATTTCAAAGAGTTAAAGCTTATTCACAACTTCAACATTGACATAATTGTAAAAAAATTTTTTATGATCGTTTTTAAAATTTATTAATTTCCCAAAAAAGATAATTCTGCAAATTGAGATTAAAATAGTAAGATAACTTCTTTTTTAAGAAATTTAAATTTATAACAAAAAAAATTTAATAAAGAAAAGAGAAAATGAAGAAGACACAACAATCAAACTAGAAAACATCAAATATTTCTACTCAGACTACAACTCTAAAAAGAATGTTCAGAACATTATCAACCAAAACTCTCACCTGCTCTTTCTTAACGAGTATCAGATTAGACACTCAAAAATAACAAGTATCAAAAATGGTGGATTTGTTTTCATGGATCCTAAATGGATGCATCATGTATTTGAGAAACTGGAAGAGAATAACGAGCCCACCTATATAGAGATAGAAGTACCCAACTTTGGTGAAATAAGAAAAAAAGAAAACGAAGAAAACAAGAAAAATCCTCAAAAACTTGAGATGAAGTACATTGTTCAATTCAAAAAAGGATCGATTGACAAGGAGGGATACATTTGCGATGAAAAAAAGAGGAAATATTGGGAAATAATTTATGTTGAAGGAATTCATGAAGAAAGTGTTTTGGAGGCAATCACATTTAAATCTGAAAGTTCGCACACGAAATGGGAATATGAAAAAAAGTTGATTGTTGCAAAATTATTTGAAGGATATCGCATAATTTCCGAAAAAAATAACAAACACATCTTCAAGGGATACTTCAAAGGGGGAAAGAGGGAAAAGGGAATACTTGAAGAGAATGGAAAAGAGTATTTTGTTGAATATGATTTTAAAGGAAACGAGTTAATAGACAAAAGAAAACGCACTTTTGAAGGAATCCGTTTGATGGTGATTGGAAACGAGAATGTGGGGAAAACTTCTATTAAAAATAGGCTTGTTGGTTCCTCTGATCCAAAACTCAACAAAGAAGGACATAGGAAAGTGTTAAAAGACAAAAAAGAAGAAGAAATGACACATGGTGTTGGTAAATTCAATTTTATGTTTTAAAAATAAAATTTTAAGATTTTTTTAAAAATAATTTAAATTTTTTTTCGTTGATTAAATAAGATATTTCTTCATGGAAAAGTGACAAAACTTTATTTTCGATATGGGATTTTGCAGGACATGAAGAATATCACGTAGCCCATTCTTTTTTCTTTGGAGAAGCAAGTGTTTATCTACTCTTGTTCGATTGTTCTGTTGAATTGAAAGACCTTGTTTCATTCAATAAACTAGATTATTGGTTTCATTTTTTACAAACACAAGTAGGATCTAAGGCATCTTACATCTTGATTGGAACCAAAATTGATGAACTTGAGAAAAAATTTTACAAGGGAAACTTTAGTGATTTAATCAGGGAACGAATTGATGAATACTTGGTCCAAGTGAATAACGGTATTTTTTTAAATTTTATTTATAGTTTGAGAATTTTTAAAATCACAAAAATTTTTTTAAAAAAAGAGTTGAAAAAAGTGATGGAAAAAAATAACATTGATCTCAATTTTCATGTTTTCAATAATTATCCTCACATAGGAGAAGAATCTTTGTTTTATTGTTTGAACAATAGAGAATTAGATGTAAAGAAATCGGGAATCAAAACGATCATAGATATTTTGAAAGAAGAATACGATAATGTTCAACATGGGGTATCTACCAATCTTAATCACAAGCTTGTTTATGATCAGATCCGCCAATTCTCAATTAAGAATAGGAAAAATTTTGAGAGCAAGAAAAAAATATTTGACAAATCTAACGAACCATTTTTGAAAGTAGATTCATTAAAGAGATTGTTGATAAAACAAACCAAATTTGATGAAAGAGAAAGTGTGATCAACAAATTAGAAGATTATCTTGTCGATTTGAACAATTTGGGAACAATTATCTTCTTCAAAAACGAAAACTTGAAAGAAACCATAATCACAGACCCAAGATGGTTCAACAATGTCTTCAAAGCAATCATAGATTTTGGGAGAAAGAGGATTCAAATCATATTCCAAGATATCTACAATGAACTCAAATACAGGGAGAAACAAAAACAGTATCCAATCACCAAAAACAAAAATAATTGCTTGAAAAAACTAGAGTTTACCTTAATAAATTTGAAAAGGGGATTAGATTTTGACATTCCCATTGATAAAATATGGACTGAATTTAGAAGCCATTCAATAGTTGACAAGGTTAGTTTTCACAGGTTGTTGGCAAGGTTGGAAGAAATTCAAAATCTGATCAACTCTGAAAAGATCCAGCATTTTTTCTATAAGTTGAAATCCAATCTTTTCTCCATTGAAAACTCTAATCCAAACGATGAAGAAAACGAAGGAGAAGTTTATTTTGATATCATTCAGACTCTCTATTTTATTGATTCTTCTAATTTGAACTCCATTGTGAATGAAATTCTGGGAAGTGAAACCATCTTTGGGTACGAAAACAAAGAAAAAAGAAAGTTTTTGAAAGACATCCTCGTAAAATTCGACCTCATTCTGCCAATGAAGAAAGTGGAGTTTCTTGATCATGGAAGCCAATTCTATCTCATTCCTCTTTTATTTCCAAACAAAAAACCGGAAAAGATTTTCTTGGACGGAAACTCTGACATCGAAAATGTAAAAAGAAATTTTGAATGGAAGATTGAGTATGAGCTGAAATTTAAACCCTCTTCAATGTGGAAAATGTTATTTTTGAAGATTAGAAAAGTTTGTTTGAAAAGTGAAGAAACCCAAGAAATGTTGGATGAATATTATTGGAAAGACGGATTTGTGTTCCATTTTCAAGACAAAAAGAAGGAAAAAGTGAAAGTTACAAAGGAAAGTAAGAATGAATTGATTGAAAACAATAATCTAAATTGTAATGGTGAAAATTCGAAGAAAAACTTTGATGATGAAAACACTTTCATAGTAGAAATGAAGACTTTTGAAACTGAAGTTGTTGAAATTGAAGAAATTATTGAAAATTCGAAAAAACACCAAAAAAATTTGAATAAAAGTGCGAAAGTGAACATAATCGAAATCAAAATCAAATCAAATTTGGATCCTGAAAACATCTTCAAATCTATTCACCAAACAATTATTGATTTTGTGAATGATTGGATGGTTGGAATCTCGAAAAACCAAATCAACTTCAAAACTGAAAAAAAATCGACAGAAAATGAAACAAAAAAGGAGCTCGAAAACGAGAACAAAATAGAAATATTGAATAACAAGAAAATAAAGATTATTTGTTTGTTCTGCGGACACGAGATTTTCATTAGCACAAACTCGGAGGAATGTCCTTTCTGCTCTTCAGATGATTTTTTGATCGAAGGAAGATATGCAATCCTCAAGGTGGTTGGTCAAGGAGGGTTCGGGAGAGTATTCAAGGTGGTGGATGTCAAAAACGGCGAAATATTTGCTATCAAAGAAAGAAAAAGTGAAATTCTAAAGTTTGTCAAAGCTTGGAACAAAGAAATCAAATCTCTTCAAATCATCTCTGATCTTTTTCAAAACAGTGAATACAAAGATTTCATTCATTCAAAAATGTTGGCAGTTTTAGATGACACACAAAGAAAACTCCCACAGAAATACATCCGACTTGAATTCTTTGATGGAGAAACTCTTTCTTCTTTCACTCCAAAGAATCTCATTTGGAACAAGTTTGAAAACGAAAGGGACGTTTGCAACATGATGATGTGTTTACTTTATCAACTAAAAATCTTGCATCAACACAAAATAATTCACACTGACATTAAACCTGTAAACATCATGTTCCAAGAAACTAAAAAAAGAATTAATTTTGTTTTTGTGGACTATGGAAGTGCAAATTTGGTCGGAAGTGGAATGAAAAAGTCAAAAATCATTTCGGAAGATTTCAGCCCTCCTGAAAAAAACACTCCAAACGAATGTTTTTTGAGCGATGTCTATTCTTTGGGTGTCACCTTTTCCAAATGTATCGAATGTACCGAAAACAACTTTCATTCTTTGAAAATCTCTTCTGAAATCAAAGAAATGATCGATAGAATGAAATCTCCTAAAATCGAAGATAGAATTGATGTTGACGAATGTATCAAGCTTATTTCTTCAAAGTATGAAGATCTTTTGACTAACATTAAAAACTACAAAAACTCTTTTTCTTCTTCAATCAGTAAAATTGAAAACAAAATGTCTCCTTCTAAGAAAATTTCTCTTAACAATTTAAATCAAAAAGAAATCGTTCACAAAGAACAATCTCCTCTTCACAAAAATAATGAAAATGATATTAAAATTTTTGAAAAAGATGATGGAAAAGAAGATGTAAAAGAAGATATCTCTATTGTTGAAAAGAAAGAATCAAAGGAGAACGATCCAATTACAAATAATGAAACAATCAATAACAATTTAAATTTTGAACAAAAAAACTTTGAAGAGAAATACAAAGAAACTTTGAAACAAAAAGAGGATCAAATTAAAAAAAAGAAAGAATACAAAAACAAGTTGAAAGAAAAAAAGAGACTTTTCAAGTTGATGAAACAAGAGTGGGAAGAAAGGGAGAAGGTTTCTCAAGATTTGATTGAGTATTACAAACAACAGCTTTCTGAGAAAGAGATCCTCTTCAGAGAAAAAGAAGAATTTTATAAAAATGAACTCAATGTTAAAGAAGAACATGTTCATCTCGTTAAAACTTATATCACCAAAAAGGAGGAGGTATCCGATAACAATGATTCCATTCACAAATTGAAAATTGAGATTATGAATAAAGAGATTAGTGAAAAAGATCACAAGATTCTCGAGAGAGATCGGATCATAGAAGAGAAAAACAATGAAATCGAGATGTTGAAGGAAAAAAAAAAAGATCTCGAAAATTCTCAAATGATTTGAAAATTTTGTTTTTTATTTAATAATATTAAATTTCAAAAAATTATTTCTTCCTCATAACAAATCATTTGTCAAGAATTTACTTCTGGTTTTTGTGACTTTTATAAATTTTGTTTATTTGATCAAATAAAAAAAAAAAATGATTTCTTATTTGAATGAAGAAGTGAATTGCGAATAGTATTTGATTTACATAACACAATTGAATGATTATTGAATAAAATGGAACAATTAATAAAAGGGGTGGAAAAATAATTTTAATTCCGGTCAATCCGTTACTATTTTGAAATAGTTTTGTCTGATTTAGAGGTAATTTCTCAAAACAGAAATAGCAAGATAGACATTGATGAAAAATCCAACCAAATAAGTGAGTGCTCTCCATGGTTGAAGCTTGAAAAGAAAGGAGAAAGTATGAAGAATTCTAGCAAAAGTGAATCCATAGAAAAGAACTTTATTATGTACATAAATAAAATAATTCAGTCAAAATATATTTATTTTTTTATATACCTTTAGCAATTGTCTCAGATGGATTTGTCAATGAATACAATAATCCCAATGTGAAGAATACATATAAATTTTCCATATCATTTGTACTAATTGATGTTATAAAATTTTTAATTTTTTTTATATTTGATGGTGGATATGGGATTTAATTTTACTGGAGAGCATATGCATGATCAATGATTGGTTTTGCTTCTTCGATTCTTTTTTGGGCTCCCTCGCTAAGTTTTCTTCCCATATAATCTTCAGGATGTTTGAAAGATTTATATTTGAATCTCAATCTATATACAACAACAAGAAATGTTTATTTCATCGTGAAAGTTTTAAAAAAAATTAAATGAATCTACAATATTTCAAATGTTTACCTTGTTACGTTCATTGATACGAAGAACATTTTCAATGATAATACTGCCGCACTTACAGCGAATGTTTTGAATGCTGGTATTTGTAATAAGTTGCTCATTTGTTTTTGTTTAAGATTTTTTTTATTTAAATTTTAAATTTAGAATTTTCATTTGATTTTGTTGATCCACCAATCATCCCCATTCTACTCTTTTATAAATTTAAATATATTTTTTTATTTGGGATTTAATTTGAAAATGATCGTTATAAATTATAAAAATCTAATTTTTAAAAACCAAAAAAAAGATGTCAGAGATAGATATAACAATTTTCATCTTGCTGAATTTTCTTTTCCAAAATAAATTTATATCCGCTCAAATAAAATTTCTGAAAGAAAAGAAAATATACAGATGTGTTTAAGCATTCTAAAATAACTTCTTTTTTAGCTTTAATTTTCTTTATATTTGTTGTTAATCATTAAATATTTGATTTGAATGAAGAATAAAAAAAAAAAAAAATGAAAGAGAAAGAAGTAGATAAATACGATAATTTGTTCAAAATTATTTTGATTGGTAAATTATGAATTCTAATTGATTAATTTTTGTAATATTCTTTGATCAAAAGGTGATTCAGCAGTTGGAAAAAGTAATTTATTGACAAGATTCACCCAAGATGAATTTTCATTGGGTAAAAAAACTTTGGAAACTTATTATAAGTAACCAATAAAATATTACATTGGAAATTTCTGGACTATTTCTTTTAATATACATAAATATCTCCCATGAAAAAAGATATCAAATTATAAAGTATTGAAATTCATAAATGTATTCATTAGCACAATGATAATTGATATTCATTGAATAAAGAATTATTTGACTTTAATACAATAACTCATTATAATTAAAAATAAGATCCTAATTCTTCAATATTTCCAATCTTATCAATTACTTTATTGTTCAAATTTTTTATTTCCTTAACATTTTCCAAATTATAAATATATTTTAGAAAGCAAAACTACAGTGGGAGTAGAATTCGCCACCAAATCATTGATGATCGATAATAAACAGATAAAAGCACAAATATGGGATACAGGTTTGTTTTATTGAAACAAATATAGAAAACATCTTTAAAAATATAAAAAATTATGATAATAATTATCTCTTCTTTCAATTTAGGTGAATATGTTTCGGAGATTTAATTTTATTACTCAATTAATTAACTGATCATTTTCAAAAAAAAAAAATTTAAATAAATCAAAGCTGGACAGGTAAATATCCTTTTTTTTTTTATTATCTTACAAACTTTTTGTATCTATACCTTAAAAAAATGAAATTTCATAATTTATGAGGTGTTTGTGAATTGATTTTATTTTTTTTATTTGTTTTTTGTTTTTTGTTGATTTTTTTTTTTTTCATTTTTATAAAATTGTAGGAAAGATTCCAGTCGATCACACAACAACATTACAGAGGATCTCTAGGAGCGTTGATAGGTAAAAAAAAAAATTTTAAAAAATTTTATCATTTTTTTAATTTTTATTTAATTTAAAAATTTTTATTATAATTAATTTTTTCATCATTAATTTTTTGTTTTATTTTATTAATTTTACTTGGATAGTATACGATATAACTAAGAGAACCACCTATGAGCACGTATCGGGTTGGCTCGACAAGCTCCACCAATACTCTGGCACCTCTCCCGAAAATTTGTCTGTCATGTTGGTCGGAAATAAAAGCGATTTAAGCAATTTGAGGAGTGTCTCAATGGAAGAGGTAAAAAAATTATTAAACAAAAAAAAATTTTAAAATTAAAAAAAAATTTAAATTGAATAAAATTCATATAAAAAATTAAATAAAATATGAAATCAATTTTTTAAAATAAAATCAAAATAATTATAGATTCATTTGAAAAATAATTCATTTTGAAAATAAATAAAATTAAAAAAATTAAAAAAATTAAAAAATCTTTTCATTGACCAAAAACATCTTTCAACAAAATAATAAAGGCAAAAAAATTTGCAGAAAATAACGATCTATTATTTGTTGAAACCTCCGCTTTAGAAGCTGCCAATGTTGATGAAGCATTCCTTCAACTCATCGAAAGGTAAAAAAAAAATTATTTTAATTGGAGGAAATTATTTTTTTTAATAGAGGAGAATTTTCAATTAATTATTTTTTATTTCATTTATTTTCAATAAAAAATTAGAATTTATGAGACTCATTCAACCAGAGACAGTGTTGATGATGACAAGGGAAATAGCAGTGGGAAAGAGGATTTGAGTACTTCTGGCGAAAAAGTTAATTTGGATGATTCTGTGCAGGATCAAAACAACAAATCTTGCAATTGTTAAATATTTCAAATAAAATAAAATTTAAATAAATAATTTTTTTTTTAATTTTATTTATTTTTTCAATCTTTAATTTATACAAAAATTTTTTTTTCTCAGTATCTTATGTATCCCATCCAATTCTTTTCATCATCAACCGATATTCCCAATTTCCTTTTCTAAGAAAAGGATTTAAAGTATTCAAAATTTAATGTTATTTTAAAAGGGATAGAAAAAAAAAACTATTTGAAAGAAAGATTTTTACCAAGTTTGAGGGTAATCTTCTAAAGTCCCAATAATGAAATATTTTATTTTTTTTAATGTAGTTCAGGCCTTTTTTTATTTTATTTTTTATTTAAATTAAAATTAGAAATTTCAAAAAGATTTTTTTTTTTTTTTTCACATTTATATTGTAATGAATTTGGATCCAATCCTCTCGAATGTTCTCCTTCATAACATCCCTTTGAATTAAAATCTATATCTCCACAACAGCTCCAATCTTTTTTATATTTCAAATTTCCATCTACTGAATATTCCTTTTTTAATTGTAAATGTCAAGATTAGAATTATTTTGTCAATGAGTTTCAATTTGATATTAGGCTCAAATTTTTAATTTCCTCTTTATATTTTTTACATATACTCCTGTATGTCTTGTACATTTCCCTTCTGTGGTTCCCCATTCATAAAATTTTTTGGAACAATATTCGCAATTCACTTCTTCATTCAAATAAGACATCATTTTTTTTTTATTTAATCAAATAAACAAAATTTATAAAAGTCACAAAAACCAGAAGTAAATTCTTGACAAATGATTTGTTATGAGGAAGAAATAATTTTTTGAAATTTAATATTATTAAATAAAAAACAAAATTTTCAAATCATTTGAGAATTTTCGAGATCTTTTTTTTTTTCCTTCAACATCTCGATTTCATTGTTTTTCTCTTCTATGATCCGATCTCTCTCGAGAATCTTGTGATCTTTTTCACTAATCTCTTTATTCATAATCTCAATTTTCAATTTGTGAATGGAATCATTGTTATCGGATACCTCCTCCTTTTTGGTGATATAAGTTTTAACGAGATGAACATGTTCTTCTTTAACATTGAGTTCATTTTTATAAAATTCTTCTTTTTCTCTGAAGAGGATCTCTTTCTCAGAAAGCTGTTGTTTGTAATACTCAATCAAATCTTGAGAAACCTTCTCCCTTTCTTCCCACTCTTGTTTCATCAACTTGAAAAGTCTCTTTTTTTCTTTCAACTTGTTTTTGTATTCTTTCTTTTTTTTAATTTGATCCTCTTTTTGTTTCAAAGTTTCTTTGTATTTCTCTTCAAAGTTTTTTTGTTCAAAATTTAAATTGTTATTGATTGTTTCATTATTTGTAATTGGATCGTTCTCCTTTGATTCTTTCTTTTCAACAATAGATAAATCATCTTTTAATCTTCTTTTCCATCATCTTTTTCAAAAATTTTTATATCATTTTCTTTTTTTTTATAAAGAGGAGAGAAGTATTCATTCTTTAAATTCTACTTCTTCGTCCCAATCTTTTTTAAAACATTGTCGTATTTTTAATTTATAAAAATTGAAGGAAAAATAAAATAAAAAATATTGAGAAAATGATTATTCCTTCATCACAGTTACTCGCATTTGAAAATTATTCATTTGTTGCATTCGTCTCTGTATTATATGGCCTCGTCCATTTCTTATCCTCCAAATTTCTCCCACCCCACATCCCCTCCTATCATACATTCAAGCCACACAATCAAAAAGCTTTTTCTGAGCGAATCACCTCTATCATCAACTTGATGATAGTTCTATCCTTCTCAATGCATGGAATGTTATATGATATAGAATCAAGAAAAGATTTAATCTTCGGCCATTCCAAGACAAGCTTGATGATGATGAGGATCACGGCGGGTTATTTTTTGTATGATATCGTTATGATCTTCGTTACTCTTGATAGGAAAGATCCTAGGGCTCTTAAATCTTCGATAGGATTCATAATCCATGGCTTTGCTTGTTTCTTTGTATATTATTTGGGATGTGTAAGAAAATATTTTTTCAAAAATACTTCATATCGAACATCATGAGATATTTCATATTCCCTTTATAAAAAAAGGTTAAATAAAAACTTGTTCAAGTTTTTATACAGAATATATAATCGAGAATTAACAAAAATTCATCAAAGCTAAGAGATATTTTATGTATTAAGAAATAATCCCGTACAAAAATTAACCAATTTGATGGCTTTAATGAATAATGGCCTTTTTAAAATTTTATATTTATTGAAGGTTAACAAGATAAACAGAATTTTATCAATCACTTGATTGAACAAGCTTAATTAAAGCTCATATTAAATAATTTTTTTTAATAATCAAGAAATTTCATAGAAACATTAAAATCTTTTTTAAAAAAATTAAAAACATAATTCTTTTTACTGAATAGTATCCAATTTTCAATTTTTTCGGTTATGTCTTTCTCATGTACGAAGTCTCTACCGTCTTCCTCAACGTTCACTGGTTCATGAAGGTCTACAAAGCAGAATCTTCTCTCTTAGGAAAAGTTAATGGAATTTTTTTGATTTTATCTTTTTTTGCTTTCAGATTGGTCTACGGAAATTACCAAAGCTTCATCTTTTTCAGAGAAGTTTACAATGCTTTCAGCAAAGTTTCTTTTGAAGTCAAGATTATTTTTTGCATTTATGGGAGTGGGAACATTGCTTTGAATTCTCTCAATTTTTATTGGTTTTATAAGATCATAAAGACTTTGTTTGTTAATGAAAAAGATAAAAAAAAAGATAAATAAAAAAAATATAATTAAATACAATTTAAAATGGAAAAAACAAAAAAATTCTTCAAGCTCTCAAAATTTATTAAGGAGTTAATCCAATTTTATGCTTTTGGAAGTCAATTAGGTTTAGTTACGTGAACTTTCCAAATGATGATGGTTTTGTCGAAACTTGCGCTCGCAATGATGTCAGGTCTGTTGGGATTATAAACCAAAGATCTCACCGAGGAAGTATGTCCCTCAAGTTTCCCTACAAAAAATAAATTAAAATAAAAAAAAATTCAAAAAAAATAAAAATAAAATAAAAAAAAACATGTATTACCAACAGGAGCATTTTTGTTTACATCCCAAATGATAATAGTCTTGTCAGAACTTCCACTGGCAAGTTCGTTGTCGTCAATGGGGTTGTAAGCGATACAGTTGACGTAACCAGAATGTCCCTCCAACTTTCTCACCATCATTTTGCGGAAATGTCCCAAATCGCCACTGTATTGTCCCAACTTGCACTGGCTATCTCGTTCTATAATAAAAATAATATTAATTTTAAGTTTAAATTTTTTATTATTTTTTCATTTTTTTAAAAAAAAAGGTACCTTGTTTTTAGGGTTGTAAGCCACACAGTAGACATATCCATTATGCCCTTCAATTTTTGATCTTTTTTCTTTTATGAGTCCCACAATATGATCACTTTTTTTCAAATTTTAAATGTATTTTTATTTTCTTATTTTTAATTTTATTTTTTTGATTTTTATAATCATTTTATTTTTTTTTATTTTATCTTATTTTTATTTTATTTTTTAATTTTATATCATTTTTTATTTTATTTATTTTTTTATTTTATTTTTTTGATTTTTTTATTTGTCAGAACCACCACTCGCAATTTCGTTTTCGTTGTTAGGATTGTAGGCAGCAGTTAACATAACCAGTGTGTCCCTCAATCTCTTTTTTATTTCTCCGAAAGAGTGTCCCACACGATAACCGTTTTATCGGTACTTCCACTCGCTATGTTCAACAAATAAATAAAATAAAAAATTAAAAATAAATTTAAATTAATTCAAAAAATTCTTGAAAAATTTTAAAATTAATGATAAGAAAAAGAAAAATTGAAAAATTAAAATTTAAAAAATATAAATAAAATTTATATTAAAATTAATATTAAAAAATAAAAGTAATAAAAAAATAATGATCATGACAATTCAAAATATAAAATCAAATTTTAGATTTATTTTTGAGATAAATTTTAAATTTTAATTTTTTTTATCAATTTTTTTAATTTTTTTTATCTTTAATTATTTTTTGGACATTTTTTTGTATTTTCAATTTCATTCCTGTTTTTGGGATTGTATGCCAAAAGAGACAGGACCACTGTGTCCAACCATCTCCACTTTCTCGTTTCCGTTACTAAGATCCCAAAGTAATATTTTGTTGTCCTGATATTATCAAAAAAATAATAAATTTTAAAAACAAATTTTATTAAAAAAATAAAAAATTTGACAAATAAAAAAATTTGATAAATTTTATTAAAAAATTTAAAAAAAATTATTAACCCACTCAAAAAAAAATAAAAAATTTTGATGAAAAAAATAAAAAGTGGAAATAAAAAGTGGAAATAAATAAAAATTAATAAATTAAATAATAATAAAATAAATTATAAAAAAAAAATAAAAAAAAATTTTAAAAAAAAAGAAAAAATAAAAATTCTAAAAAAAAAATTTAATCTACCTAATAAATAAAAAAATTATGAAAAATTAAAAAAAAGTTTAAAAATTATTAACCCATCCTCCACTTGATACTTCTTTGGGGTTGTTGGGGTTGAAACAGACGGAGGAGACATAATCAGTGTGAGACTCGAGTTTGATGTAAGGCTGGTTTTTATTTATGTCCCATATTATCAAACTTTTGTCTTCACTTCCACTAACTTATACAAAAAAAAATAAAAAAATATAAAATTTAAAAATAAAAAATAAAAAATAAAAAATTTAAGAAAATAAAAAAATAAAATAAAAATAAAATAAATAAAAATGTAATAAATAAAAAAATAAAAATAAAGTATAAAAATTGAAATAAATAATAAATGAATAAAAAGAAAAATAAAAAATAAAAAATAAAAAATTTAAGAAAATAAAAAATAAAATAAAAATAAAATAAATAAAAATATTTAAGAAAATAAAAAAATAAAAAAAATAAAAAATAAAAAAATAAAATAAATAAAAATAGAATACAAAATAAAAAATAATTTTTTTATTTATTTCTGTACCAACTTCATTTTCATTATGAGGGTGGTATGAGATAGAGTTAACTTCATTATTGTGTCCCACAAGAGTTTTTACAATTTCCCTTTTGAAAGCTTTTTTTTTTTTATAATTTGAAAATAAAAAAAATAAAAAAAATAAAAAAAATTTTGAATATAGAAAAAAATAAAAAATATTTAAAATTGAAAAAAAAAATGAAAATAAAAAATTTTTTTTGAAGATTGATTGGAAAAAATTTACTTGATAACCCTTTTGATCTCATTCTGTTATAGGCTTTTCTTGAGCTACTTATAATTGCTTTTCCAAAAGAAAAAAAAAAATTATTAAAAAAAAAAAAAAAGATTTAATTTTTTTTTTTTTGAATTTATAAAGTTTAATTATTTTTTTTAAAATTTTACGATATTCCTTTGTTGATTGTGGAGACAAAAATAAATGCTAAGAAAAACAAAGAAGAAAAAAATTTACGATGTGTTCCTATGAAAAAAAATTGAAGAAAAAAAAAAATTAAAAAAATGAAAAAATTAAAAAAATAAAAAAATAAAAAAATAAAAAAATAAAAAAATAAAAAAATAAAAAAATAAAAAAATAAAAAAA
>JAMYWO010000153.1:20486-105861 GCA_024220525.1 Cochliopodium minus
TAAATAAATTAAATAAATTAAATAAATTAAATAAATTAAATAAATTAAATAAATTAAATAAATTAAATAAATTAATATTCAAAAAAAAAATAATAAAATAAAAATGAATAAAAATAATATTTTCGAAAATAAATGAAAATAAAATATCAGAAAAAATTAATGATTAAATAAAACAGAAATACAAAGAAAAATAAAATTAATAAAAAAAATCAATAAATAAAATAAAAATAATTTTTTTTTTTACATTTGAACCAATATTTTCTTTTAAACAAGTTTTCAACATTTTTTCGATGAGATTGATCGAAGTCTCATCAATTTTTCCGTTTCTTTCGCAGCAAGAAAGAGAAATCGAAATTACTTCTGAGACAGCCAACCTAATCTGCTTGTAGTCGCTATTCAAAACTTTTTTTGAAAAGAAAAAAATTAATTTTTTATTTTTTATTCTTCGTATTTTTTCCATTATAAAATAATTTTATTTTTGAATTATTTTGTAAATTTTTACAATTTTTATATTTTTTTATTTTTTTTAATTTATTTTTCTTTTATTTTATATTTTTTGGTTGAAAATTTATTTTTTTATTTTCCCTATGATTTATTTTCATTATTTTTAAATTTTTACTTTTTATTTTTTTCAAATTTATTTATTTTATTTTAAATTATTTTTGATCATTTTTCTTGGTATTTTTTTACGTTTAATTTTTAATATTTTTAATATTTTTTATTTTTTCATTTTTTTATTTTTTATTTTTTTAAATTTTTAGAATTTTTTTTTTTTTATACCTTTCTCTTCGGACAAAATAGACAACAAGTTTCTTGCGAGAGAAACACCTCTCCAAGAAAACTCAGAAAGGAAGGGAGACAAGTAGAGGAGGTTTTTGGTTTTGGAGAGGGAGGTGTTTCCTTCCAAGGGGTCCTTTGAAAACAACTCTATTATCCACTCCAATCTTTTAGGATCTCTTTTTGATGCTGAATATCTGAAAGATGCAACCTTTTGAAAAATAAATTAATTTTATAAATTAATAAAAATGAAAATAAAAAATAAAAAATAAAAATAAAAAATAAAAAAATAAATCAAAATAAATCAAAATAAAATATGTAGATTAAAATTTAAAAAATTACAAAAAATTAGATTAAAAGTTTTTGTGAATAAAATTTAATCAAAAATCAAAAAAATAATAAACAAAATGAAATGAATTAAAGGAAATATAAAAATAAATATCAATTATAAAAAAAAATGAAGAAAATTCTGAAAAAATTATTTTTTGTTACCCAGTCTTCAATAGATTCAGGAGACGCTTTGGACAAAGCTTCTTTTAATGGTTTAGCTAACAAATCTGCCAATTTTTTGTTTTCGTCAAAACTCCAATGTTTGGATGATCTCAACAAAGCGGAAATAAGTTCAATGGCAGTACCTAAAAATTAAAAAATAAATAAGAAATAATAAAAAATATTTATTAAATAATTAAAAAATAAAAAGAAATAAAAAATAAAAAATAAAAGTAAAAAAATAATAAAATAATAAAAAATAAAAATAATAAATAAAATGTAAAATGTATTAAAAATTAAAAAATTTTTATTAATTCAATTTACATTGTTCTGATCTTTCTTTGTTTTCAAGATTTTCTAATAGGAGAGGATACAAAGTTTTTTCGATAAAATCAAAGCCCATACTTTGGATGATGTTCTTAAAAAGAGTTGCGTTTCTGACTCTGAAACCTTTAGAAAATAAATAAAAATAAAAATAAAAATTTTAGAAAATCAATAAATTTTAAAAAATGAAAATATATAAAATAAAATAATAAATCATAGAAAATGAATTAAATTAAAATAAAATATAAAATGAATAAATCATAGAAAAGAATAAAAAATTAAAAAAAAATGAAAATAAAAATAAAAAAATAAATAAAAATAAAAAATAAAAAAATAAATAAAAATAAAAAATATAAAATATAAAATATAAAATATAAAATATAAAATAAATAGAAAATAGAAAATAAAACAAAAAAAAAATAAATAAAAATAATTGAGTTATAAAAATATTTTTTACCTTCAGGAGAAGAATTAGAACCAAATGTAGTAGAAATGCTGTCCTCAGACTTTAACAAATCATCAATAACCCTACTTGAAAGATCTTGTTCGTTGTGAGGGCTGTTAATAAAGTGAGAAGCACCCCTCCCACCAAGAAACTGGCTGGCCATTGACATGAAACTGTTCTTCTTGGAGCTCTCTTCTTTGTCTCCCAAGTCGTGTCTTTCGTTGGAGATCAAGTTGAGGAATTTCTTGAAGTTTGAAATTTCTTTCAAAAACTCCAAAATTGGTTTGAATTCTTCTGATCCGTTTACTTGAGACTTTGGTTTTTTAAAAAAATGAATTTAATCAAAAAAAAATTAATTAAATCAAAAAAAAAATATTAATTTTTAATTTTTTTTTGATAATTTATTTGATTTTAAAACGATACAATTTCTTTTAGAATAATTTTTTTTAAAATATTATTTTTTGGAAAAATTGATTTTACTTTTGGAGAAGACTTATATTTATACGCATTGGTGGGAATGTTAGTATAGCCAATCAAATTGCTATCATGAAAAGAGTAAGAGTTCCATTCATTCTCAGAAGAAATTTTCAAAGAGCTTTCCTTCAAAAGTTGATCAGTGCTGACAAAGGCAGAAACGTTCTCTACTAACGTCTTTCCTCTTCTTGGCTTCGTTCTTTGTGAGATCAATTCGATGGCAAATAAGGACATTTTTCTGAGAGGGGCTATGTCGGAGACTGACGATTTGGAGAACTGGGAGAGGGTTTGGGGAGAGATCTTTTGGTCTTTGTGTATCAAAAACAAAAGTGCGGATGTTGCCATCAGTTGATATCTCCAATGTAGTTTTCCTTTAAAAAAATTTGATCAACAAATTTAAATATGAAAAATTAAAAATAAATATTAAAAAAAAAAAAAAATAATAAAAAAAAAGTTTAAAATGAAATTCATTTTACCATTTAAAATTTGATTCAAAGATAAAATAGTTTCTTCATAGTTTTCCAAGTTATGTCCATTCTTTTTTTGTATGGAATTGACAGCATTTTGGAGATTTTCTTGGGAAACGTTGTCGTTGGGACGAGGCAGAGGGACCTGCAACAACTTTGGGTAGAAGTTTCCGAGAAAAGCAAGGAAGAGTTGGTAGATTTTGAGTTGAGTGGAGGATTCAGAGTGGATGTGGGAATTGCAGATGTGGTTCAAAAACAATCTTGTGAATTTCCATTTCTTAGAAATTTTGTTGATGTTGGATCCGTCGAGGAGAAATTGGATGGAACCTTCAACAACTTCTTTGGTAGAGTTGGGGTCGGAAAGTTTGGAAAGGAAAAGAGGGAGGATGTTGTAGGCTTTGAGAGGAAATTTGACAGAAACTTCCGAATAGATCCTCTGAGCAGTTCTTCTTACTTCGATGTAGGGATGCAAGGAAAAGTTGGAGATGGTCTCCAACAAAGAGCTGTTGATTGGAGAATCCCCAATTTGGCTGTTAGACAAAAACAGACGTCTCAAGTGTTGGCAGTAAACTCTTTGTTGAAGCAAATTTCTAAAAAGCAATTTGTTCTCGGAGCTCATCTCCCATTTCTTCTTGAACATCCAATAAGCTGTCTTTTGGTACTTGAGCTTTTCGTGAAAGACAAAAGGCTCGTCGAGATATACACGGATGACTTGGCACAAAAGCTTCACGAGATTGACATCCTCTGAATGCTCGAGCTTCTTTGATAATGTTTGCAAAGAAGATCCAACCGATTTTCTGAGTCCTGTGATCTTTTCGGTAACGTAAGGTGTCAATTTGAATTTACCGATTGGAGCGAACCCATCGTTTTTTCTACTTTCTGGCTCTTCTCCTTCGAAAAGAATGGTCCCAGAAATACTTGTCAAAACAGATTTGATTACATTGAGTGAGTTTATCAAAAGCTCCGATTTTGCACCTTCTTTGTTGAGGTTTTCCAGAGCAGTTGTGACAAGCTTGTTGGTCAAAGAAATGCTTGTTTTTATTTCTTTTTCGGAAGGAATATGCCAGCTCACTTCGGTTTTAGAAGAGGTTTTGTATGAAAATTTTTTTCCCCATGTCTCCCACAAATCCTTGTTGAGCGAATCTTGTGAAGCAGATCTGAAATCTGAGAAGTATCTTCTAGAAAGTGCAAATAAAGTTTTTTTCAAGATTTTGTTGCCTATTTCCCTCACTTTTTCTTTTTCGTGGTACAAAGCTTGGTCAATGAGAGAAGTGACAAAGTCAAAATGCTCTAAAAGATTCTCACCAGACCACTTTATGCAAGAAGACAAAATACCCAACCACCAACTAATTTCACTTTCGGACAAACTAAATGAAACAAATATTAATTAGTATTTCTTTTAATATATAAAAATGTAAATAAAACAAAAAATTTACCTCTTTTTCAATATTTTGTCAGAAAATAGTTTCTTTGTACAGATTGGAATAAATTTGGCTAAAGTAGTTTTGGGAGAAGCAAAAGAAAGGGCAAAGAAGATTTGTTTGTACTCCTTTTGAGAGTCGAGTTGTATTGAACTTTGTATTTGCTGAGAAAACTTTTCGAGGGCTACTTTGTGGAGAGAAGGAGAAAGTTGGGAAAAGATTACATTGATTGCTTGTTCGAAAACCATGTTAGCAGTTCTTTCTTGCCAGTTTTGGTGCTCTTTTTCTTTTTCTCTTGTGTGATTAGAAAGGTAATAGATGAGATTTTCAATAAACAAGTAGATCCTAGAATGAAAAAAAAAACAATAAATAAATAATAAGATAATAATTTACTTTCAAAAAAAAATTAAAAATCAAAAATAAATAAAAAATAAATTTAATACCACTCAGAAAATGGGCTACTGTCTGCAATTTGACTTTGAAATGTATTTTTTGGTTGAGGAAATTTGTCAGTGATAGGAACAACAGAAAACAAAGAATAGTAAAATTTAAGAGCAGCTTGAGTCTTTTTAGGATCATTAAAATCAATACCAGACAAACTAAGACGGAGAATTTGGGAGAAATGTTTGGACCCATCTTCCCAACTTCCATCAAAAAGAGGACCAGACAACAAAGCAAGTAATTCAAAAGAAGTGACAATTTGGTGAGTTGCTAAGTATGCTTCGAGACCTGTGTAAATGATATCCAAGATTTTAGGAAGGACAAATTCTTTGTCAATTTGAGCCATGTTGTAGAAGGTTTTTCTGCTTGATTCTGAAACCTCTTCTGTTTTGGAATGCAAGAGAGAAGTGTTTAAAAAGATCAACTGTTCTAAAAGTTTTGTTTCCGATTCGGTGATGCTCATATTTTTTTTCTTTTTCTTGGCTAGAAAAATGGAGATTCCATGTATGGTATCAGAGATTTTCTTCGCCCAATCTCCGCTGTTAGAAGGGTTACAATAAATCTCCAAAGTAGAAAAAAGAGATGTTATCTTTTCAAAGACAACAGAAGAATGCTTTGAGCTCAACAACTTGATCAACAACTTTCCTGTATTGAAAAAAAGATTGTGCGAGCTTGCATGTGCGATCCATGAATAGTTTCTTGGACATTCATGTACATTAGATACTTTTGGCAATTTATCAGAAAGACCAACTTTGAAGTTACTTTGTATTTGTGAGAAGATATAATCGAGATGGGAATTATAATCGATGCTATCCAATCCATTCTTTGTGGATTTTAAGACGAGATTGATGAAGATTGAATTCCAGGTATCATCTCCCTTCATCGATTTCCATATCTCCATTATCTCGCTGAACCAAACTTTGGATTCATTTTCGGTGAGGAATAACCCAAGATATCCTACCGCTTTGTAGATTATCTTCTCTTTGGGGCAGATCAATGGTTTTATCAATTTCAATATCTCTTCAGTTGAGGTGTATGATCTCTTCCATTTCCTCAATTCCTTTGCCAATTCAATCAATTTGTGTTTTATATTCTTTATCGATTTCTCTCCTCTTATAATTCCTCTATATCTATCCGAATAGATCCTATTTTCTATCAAATCATAGATGTTTCTCCATGATATATTTAATGTGGGTGTAATCTTCTCTTGTCTGCATCTATGAAGCAATTTTATGAATGATTCGATGAATTTGGACAATAAAACATTATCCAACCAATCCAATGAAATCAATTTCTCGAATATCTCTACCATTTTGTTTGCATTCTCTAATCCAATTGGTTCTCTCAACAAAAGCCAATTTTGGAAAGATTTGCAATAAAATGATACTCCCCTTTCCATATCATTTACATTCAATGACCAATTTAGATTTTCTATTATCTCCATTATTTGTAATGATGATTCTTTTTCGTTAAATTCTTGTTCATCTTTTGGTAGAAATTTATTGATAGAAAAAGTATGTGAATTGTTTTCAATCATTTTTAATGTATTCTTTTGAATTCTTTCAATTTTTTTTTAAATTCTTTTGAATAATTTTTTTCAATTTTTAGAATTTTTCTTTGTTAACAAATTATTTGTTGTCTTTTTTAAAATCAAAATATCAATGATTGTTTGTCCAAAATTCAAAAATTATAAACAAATTGAAGATTATTTTGATTCAAGAGATCACATCCATAAAATGGAAAAAGGAAAAGAAATTTGAAAAAAAAAATGATTTTAAGAGAATTCTGCCTATTAAACATTGGAATCCTCTCATTGATAAATACCAATTTATTTGCTATCTTTTTCCAAAATATGACAAATTTTAATCATCTCTTCAGAAGATACAGATACATTTGCAGAATTACAAAGAAATATAGGTACACTGCCACCTATATCAGTTTTGTTCCTTAATGGAATGTCAAAGATTTTTAAATCTTTTTTATAAAAATTAAGATAAATAAGATTTACATGTAATATAATTTCGCAAGGCCTTCATTTTGTGGAGAAAATACTCTGATATTATAAAATAGTTCGCATCTCAAATATTTCTTCCCATCATACTTCCTTTATTGTAATATTGATTATATTAACGATTATTAAAATTTCAATTTTTTTTTACGGATGCTCTTCCACAGATTTATCGATAATAAGAATTTTTCCATCTTCCATTTCCACCAATCTTCTCACAACAAGAAAATCTCTATTTTTGAAAAGAGAATTAATATTGTATTGCCAATATTGCACATTTAATGAATCATCAAAGCTTTCTATAACTTCTCCACCAGTATATGTCTTATTCCTTGAATAAAATAAATTTTTTTAATAATTTATATTTGATTGTGGTATACCATTCCCCATGTCTATCAGTCTTTTCAAATGAAAAAATTTATAAATGAAATTTTGTGAGATATTTTTGGTTTTACCATCTTGGTGTGCAATAGATTGATAAACGATTCTTTAGTGCATTTACATTCCATTTCAACTTTTATGGTATTCAATTTTTCTGACCCTAATTCTTTATCTGTCCTGGAATAGACATTACATTTGAATTCATTCATCTTTTTCTCGAATTTCCAAAGATCCTTGTTTAGGTTTTCCATATCCAAATTTTTTACCAATTTATCAACAAAATTATCTTTATTTGTTTAAAATGAAAGTATTAGTTATAAATTGAATAGCAATATGAAATGAATTAAACCATTTATTAAAGATAAATAATATTCTTTTCCTTTATTTAACATTTCTTCTCTTCTAATTTTTTTTTTTTTATTTTCAGTTGATACATATTCCTTGATTTTGAATTTCCTTCCAAAGTAAATTTGTAATAATACTGTGTGATTTTGGAATATTCGAATCCTGTTTGTTTTATTTTTACTTCACAAATATTAATTTTTATATTAAAGTTATTATTCGCCAAAATCGAATTAATTAAAAAAAATCAAATAAAATTCCTTTTTATGAAAGATATGTCATATGAAAGAAAAGGCAATTTAAAGATTGTTAATAGTCAAGTGGGGGGAAATGTATTTATTTTCAAAATAAATTGAAGATGATTATTAAAATAAAAAAAAAAAAAAATTTGGAAAAAATTCATTTAGGGAGATCTTTGATTTTATAATTTCCACCATCATAAAGAAGAATTAGTAGAAAAAATGTCATTCGCAAAAGCATTATACGATTATAATCCTGATGCAGAAAATCAATTGAAAATAACCGCAAGTGAAGTCTTGGCGGTGATCAGCAAGACAAATGAAACTTGGTGGGAAGCTGAGAACAAAGCATTGAAGAGGGGATTGGTTCCATCCAACTATCTCCAAGAGATGGAACTCCCAGATGAGATCATGAAAGTAGAAATAGGTGATAGAGAAAATATGATGGTCAAAGCTACAAGAGGATACTCTTCATCCAAACAAACTCATTTACAATTTGAAGCTGATGAATTAATCAATGTGATCGAGATATGTTTTAATCGTTGGTGGATAGGCGAGCTCAAGAGGGATCCTTCCATCATCGGCGTATTCCCCTCTGCATTTGTCAAGATTGTTAATTTGGGATATAAAAGCGAGAAGAATAAGATAATCCCCAATAGGAAGAGTGAGGAGAAGAAAGGTAAATATATTTTCTTCAAAAATAAAATAATATTTTAATTAATTAATTGGATCAAAAATTTCGAGGGATGGTCGAACATTATAGCCATCCACATTCAATATATAATCAAAGGATATTAATATTCAATATATACTATTTGAAATATTGATTGGATCTATCTTTTTATCTTCTTTTTATTATTCCAACATCCTATCATACGTCAATCTATTTTTTATGCTCAATTAATTGAACAAATTAATATAATTTAAAAAATACTCTTATTTTGATCATTCGATTCTGACATGAAAATATCAATTCAATTTTTTATGCAAGGATATATATAATTGCTAATGTCAGGATAGATAGAATATTATCAATCCTCAAAGATTCAATATATAAAAATTAATATTAATCACTTAAATTTCATCACAATGTTGATTAAACTGAATCATTTTTAATTATTAAACAGAAAACATTAATCTCACTGCACCTGTCAAAAAACAGTCCAAATCAGAATCCATGAAAAAGAAGGAGAAGAGAATGTCGATGAGAAAAGAGATAAAAGACGTGCGAGAGTATCAGCTAGGGATCTTGAGAAAGCCTCTTGAATTCATCGAACCAGAAGAACTCAATACCATTTGGTCAAAACTGTTTTCTTTGTTTATTTCAAAAGGGGGTAAATTTTTAATATCATTTTTATTTTATTTTTATTTTGATTTTTATTTTTATGTTTTTTTTTTTTTAAAATTTTTTTATTATATTGTTATTGATTTTATTATTGTTATTGTTATTGTTATTTTTATTTTATTTTTGTTTAGGTTCTGAAGCAAAGGGAGTATTTCTTAATCTTGGGGAACAAAATGATATTGCAAAATTACAAGAGGCATTTAATCGTAAATTAATTTTTTTATTTTTTATTAATTTATTTTATTTTTATTTTTAAATTAAATAATTTACATTTTTGTTATTTTTAAAATTTATATTTTTAGAGGGTGTCAAGGAAATCAGTCAGCTTACTAGTCATGACATACAAAATATTCACTCCATCCCCACTTTCATAAAACTGTGGATCAACTTCTTGCCCGACCCCATCTGTACAGAAAAATACTCTGAAGAATTTTTGACATCAGAATGTATCGAAAATGAAGATTTGAGAAAATCAAAATTACAAACATTAAGTACAAAATTTTTTTAATTTTAAATAGTTCCATTATTTTTTATTTTTTATTTTTTATTTTTCATTTTTTATTTTTCATTTTTTATTTTTTATTTTTTATTTTTTATTTTTTATTTTTCATTTTTTATTTTTCATTTTTTATTTTATTTTTTATTTTTTATTTTTTTGAATTTCATTTCCTGATTTTTTCAAAACTAGGTGTTGCAAATTTTCAAAGTTTAATAGAAATCACATCTATATCACTTGTGGTAACACCATCTACTTGTATGACCTTAGGAAGTTAGGAGAAGTAATCTCCAAGACTATGCTGGGAAGTAAAAAAAAAAAAAAACTTTTTCAAAAAAAAACTCTAATTTAATATAGTATTTATTTTTAGACTTATTTTATTTTTTATTTTTCAAATATTTACGTTTATTATTTACAGATCTTTAAAAAACTTTTAAAAAAAAAATTTTTTAAATTTTTATTTTTTAGCCGAAAATAATACCATCACGAAAATATTGGTGATAAACTACCAAACAAACAACCAACAAATCTCAGGGATCCTCTCATCGACGAATAACGGAGTTTTTTGGACGAAAACAACTAACAAAGGATTCGTTTTTGAAGCCTCCGTTAAAATAGAGTGTTTGGAAGGAGAGTGCATTTCGTTGGACTTTGATTCTGTTTCTCACAAGTTTGTCGCTTTGTTTTCTTCTTCTCCTTCTTTCAAGGGCTTTTCTTGCTTTGTTTTCGAGCTGTTGGGAGATTTGGGGAATGTTGGTTTTGTGCATCGTTTTGGAATTCACAAGAACAAAAAGAATTTTTCAAAAAGGTATATCTTGGGATTTTTTTTATTTTTATTTTATTATTTTCATTTTAAAATGTTGATTTCCTCTTATTGTTACTTTTTAATCAAATTTTTCTTTAAAGTCTGCTGTTTACCATTTCCCGAAAATTGTATGTTTGTTTTGTTGATAAAAAAGAAAGGATGGTCATATTTGATCCTGCTTCGAAGGATATCTGCCACGTTTTCAACAAAAGTGAGGGTATTTCTGATATTATTTACTTTTCTTCTAACTCAGAATCACACATCGGGATAATGTTCAAAAATAATTTTGTTTTGCACAAATACAACCCAATTTAAAAGTTTATTCATTTGTATTATAATTAAAAACTTGATTTTTCATGATGAAATGTTGATTTATAAATAATTTAATAAATTAATTGTGAAAAAAAGGGATCATTTCTTTTTGAGGAGTTTATCGCAAAGTTTGCTTATTTTCTTGATGCCAGAAAGAGAACCAAACTCGACAAATCTCCAAAAACCATCAAAGTTCAAACCAGAAATGAACTCCCTGAAAAAAATGGAGAGAGCATCATTCAACCAGGTCTCGAATTGGCCATACAAAGATCTTTCTTTGGAATCGCCAAAAGAAAGAAAAGAAAAGAGTTGGGGCAAGATTTTTTTGAAGAAGCTATCTTTGGGATCAAACTTTGAAGGGAAAGGATTCTTGATGGTTTTGTTTCTGATGTCAGCGAGGATCAAGGTCATGATGGAGTTGAGAAGATAGAGGATCTTGTCGTTTTTCTGGTGAAAACAATTGACACGGTACAGAAAGGAGATGGTTTGAAGATAGATGGGATCATCGATCATCTTGTTCTTTTGGAGGGGAGAGTTGTAGAAGTAGAGGAACAAGGAGAGATACTTGATGACGTAGTTGTGGATCTTGTGAGAGTACTTCTGGAGTGTGTGGATCTTGTTGATGGATTTGGTGGACCAGTTGAAGATTTCGTCGTCTGAGCTGTTGAAGGGGAGTTTAGGATGAAAGTTGCCGAGGATGATGCCAAGCAAAGAGAAAGAAGAATCGATGTCATCGACTTTATCAAAGAGATGATAGAGATCGATCAAGAGATCGCTGTCCATCTTTATATATTCTTTCTTCTTGTCCCTGTAGCAAAGATTAGAAACGATGCTCAAGAAATCAAGGTAAAGAACAGAGTTTTCAGGGTTGATGTACTTGGTGAACGAATGAGGGAGGATCGTCAACTGTTTCAAAACACCTTGCTCTTGTTCAGGGAGAGTGTTGAGGATGTTCTTGAAAGCGTCAAGGATCTTATTGATAAAGTTGGAACACTCCTTTTTGAGCAGAGTGGTGGTCATCCAAAGAGGGATGCCAGCAAGGATCAAAGCATGGCAACCAGAGCCAAACTTGGAAGCTTTGTTGAACAAATTGAGGATCTTTTCTTTGACAGAGTCACTACTGAGAGGAGAATCAAACAAAACGGTCATCAGTTCAAAGATGTGTCTTCTCTTGGAGTGTTTGGTGTCTCTAAACGAAGAAAGACCGCTCTCCATCCATTCCAACATCCATTCCAACCTTTGTTGAGTGTGTTCGTTGTTGATGGAACCATACAAGAGACTGTAAAACATGGGGACGTCGTTCAAGTCGAAAAAAGGCAAACCAGAGAAAAACTTGTTGAGAGGCTCGAATAGGTGGTGGCGGGGGTTTCTGATCGCGTAAATGGCCTTATCTACAAATGTGGTTGTTATGGTGGGTATTCTTTCACACTCGATTCTCACCGCGTTTTTAAGAGCCGTGAGAACCTTCAAGATGAAGATTTTGCCAAAGAAGTTGAACCTTTCGATTCTTCGGAGATAATTTCCCAAGATGGAGTACGAGTACTTTCTTAGGTTGGGACATTCGCAAGAGAGCCCACGTATGGAATAGCACAACATACCAGAATCTACAAACTTGTCAAAGTAGATACGAAAGTTCTCCAGACAAAAGTTGAGGTAGGGAAGAATGAAACAAGGATCGTACACTTTGACGAGCTTTTTCTCTTGTTCTTCTTCTTTTTGTTGCTCTCTTGGTATCTCCACGGATACATGATCCGGAAAGTTTTGAGAGGAATACATCAAAGTTTCTTTGTTGATCAACTCAAAAAAGATTTTCTGGGTGTAAAGGAGATCTTTCTCAATTTTTCCCTCTTTGAGACGATTGTTGGCGTATCTTCCAAACAGATAGGAGGAATGAGATCCGTCAATACCCTTCTTTTCGTAGATGAGTATGATGGACAAGAGGTTTCTGTCTGTGAAGCTCATTGTTGCACTGTAAGAAGCCATGTAAAGAGGAAGCAAGTCTTCTTTACAGCAATCAGGTTCTGTTTCATAGATGAATCTCAAAAGAAGAACGAATTCTGTTTTCAATTTGAAGAAATCGTTGGTAAAATCGAGATGCTTTCCCTTCATACAGTTGCTGAACATGAGATGAGTTGTTGTTGCTTGATGAATCTTCTTGATCAAAGAATCATCATCGAGGAAAAATTTGAAAGTGGTTTCGTTTTGGAAGAAGGTTCTTCTGAGAAGCCTGAGGGAAAGTTGATCGATATAACCGCCAGAAAGAACATCAAGCACAAACTGGGTAGATTTGGTTTTGAATTCACTTTCGATAGATGTGCTGTTTTTGAGTATTTTGTCGCAAACTAAATGCAAAAGATCTATCTTTTGGCTGTATTCTTCTTTTTCATCAATGGAAAAGAAATCGTTGTCGATCATCTGAAGATTTGAAGTCAAAAACAGCTTAGAATAGTAAAGTTGAGATTCTACAGTGTTCAAAGTAGACAAAGTAAACAACAACTTGGTACGTTGTGTACAAGAAGGCAGACTAGAAAAGTTTTTGTAGAGCTCCGAGAGATAATCTTCATCCAAATCAGTGTTCAAAAGGAGCAAGCTTTCGAGCAACTCGGAGAAATGAGAGAAATTCTTTCTGTCTTTAAAAGCAATCGGAGAATGTTTCACACAAGAAGAAAGTAAGTTTTTGGAAAGAGTTACTTCGTTGTTTTCAAGTTGGAAGGTAGGTGAGTTTTTCCTCTTGATTAAATGAGAGATTGTGACAATGAAAGTTGGCAACAAAGATAAAATTTGGGGATAACTGAACTCTTTGTTGGTCACGAGGAGCGAAACAAACAAACTTCTGAACAAAGGATCAGATTTGATCAAAAGAGAAATAGTGGAACCATCCAAAGAGTTTGTTTGGCTGTTTTGATTGAGAAAGTTTTCGAGGAACTTTGACCGAGATATAACAATGGAAGAGTCCAAAGAAATAAAGTTATTTTCATCGAGGTATGGACGGAAATTGGTCAAAACAGAGTTGAAAACGTATTTCTTTACTCCTTCTTTGATGATATCATTTTTGTCTTCCAAAAGTTGCATCATGTTTGTTGTGCTCTCAGAGCTGATGAAAAGAGAAGGAGAATCTGTTTCGGTGACAACTTGTTGGTTTATAGAGCAAACTTTGATGATTGACTCGAGGTAGTTTTTGGTGTTGGAGTCGACACTTGGGGATATGATATTGAAAATAAGATTGATCAACTTTGTTTTGGTGGGAGATTCTTTTATTTTGGAGATGTTTTTCAAGAAATAAGTTTGACTGTCGGAGATTTGATTTTTTGTGTAATAGAGATACAGCTTCCCGTTCAAGAGTATGTCGATAGCAACTTCATTAAGAGAATTGTCTTTTTCCAAAGATAGTCTATATAACTGAAAGATGAAAGGAAGCCCCAACTTGTTGATGAGATCCCTGTTGTTTGTTTTGTTCATCAAACTTACAATGTAGGTAGAGACCACTTTGAAATTGTTTTTGTTGATCTCGGCAGTTTCCACTGAAATAAAATTGTCATAAAAACTTTTTTCTTCAAGAATAAACTTTAAAATTTCATTTTTTTCTACATCAGATATAGATTCGAAAGTCTGAACAAGAAGTTCAAAGTAAAAGGTGACAAGACCAATCTTGGATTCGCTATCGTTTCTTTGTAAGATGGAATTGATTTTCCCTATGAGCTGATTACAAACAAAGTAGTGATTGCTCAACTTCTCGAAAGAATTGGACAAGTGATCCTGGAGCAAAAAGTTTGAGTTTTCCAACTCTTTTTCGTAGAGAAATGTTTGAGAAATCCAAATGATGGAAGGTACCTTTTCAAGGATCTCTTTGGATTTGAGTGAGACAATATTGATGTCGCTTCTGATGATGAAATAATCCAAGATGAGAAACCAGTCGGTGAGGCCGTTCTTGGAGGAGTATTCTTCCAAGCTCGGAACCAATTTAAGAAACTGCTCTGTGGATAGTTCAGGGATATGCACATAAAGTTGCATCAATTCATCCACTCCAAATTTCTCGAGAGATTTTTTGACAATTTTGAGTGCTTTTAATAAGAAATTTATTTTAAAAATAAAAAATAAAAGAAAAAAATTACACTCTTTGTTATCTTTAACTGATCCAGGTTTTGATATATTTGAAAGGGAAGGGAAGAAACATTCAAGAGACTTCCAAACATTCCAATTTAGAATTTCGAGAAATTTGGTTTTCTCACTCTGATTCTGCTCAACTTTTATTTGAAATTGACCGATGATTTTCCCGTTGTTAATGAGAGAATCCAATCCAACTGCGAAAGGCAAGCGAAAAGTTTGGCATTGGAGAATATAAAAAAGGACTTTAGTGAGATAAATTTCGAAGATGGATTCTTTCTTTTTTGAAGAAATCAACTGGAGAGCACAGATTGTGAACAAACTGAAAGGGGTTTTGATGTCGTTGATGGAATTGAGGTTTGGATTTTTGGACTTTCTTAGTATCTTCTCTGAGTGGTTGACAAAGTCTTGGGAGATTTGGATGTTCTCATAAAAATTGTTGACAGACTTACTGAGGATCTGAATGAAGAAATCGAGCAAGAGTTCTTTGATATTGTTTGGAGAACTGCAAGGAAGAAGAAATTTCAAATAAATGGAAATCTCGTATTCTTTTGATGCAAATAACTCTGTCTTTTTGAGTTCATTAGTAATAAACTTGATACACATTTCATGGATTTCGGGACTGTTGGTATAGAGCATAAGTTTGAGAATGTGTTTGATTGGAGTTTGTTGTCTAGGTTCGCACCAATTTACATCGTATTTCTCAAAGAATTGCAAGGTTTGGTATTGAATCAAATGATTGTGAGAGAAGACTTTGTCTAACAAACTTAGGTAATCAAAGGAACTCTTCTCAAGAAACAAGGGCAAAACATTTTGAGCCAAACAGATGAGTTTGAGGATTCTTTCGTGCAAAATGGATTGATCTTGTTTATCTTGCGACTTCCAAGGAGTAATAATGGTGGTGAACTCTGGGAGAATGGCGACCACTTTGATGGAGAACTGTTGTTTCCAAGGCTTCCATTGGTTGACAAGAGCAAGTTTGTCAGATGTTATTTTGTCTATTTGTTCAAAAAAAGATCTGATCTTTCTCAGAATGGAAATGAACAAATTGATGGTTTGAAGAGAAACAAGAGATGATTTCTCACTCATACGTCCTCCCAAAATGGAAAGACTGAAATTCTTCACGATGCTGCTAGGAACAAACTGAGAAACGATAAAGTCCATGGTGATGAAAGGAGGGTTTGAGGTGTTGATTGGGAAAGGAGGCAAAGAAAGAATCTTTTTAAAAAGGTTAATGTCTTGCAACCATTTTATAGATAATCTAGGTTCGAGACAACTGTTGATGCTGCTTAAGTAAAAAGGGATGATAGTGGGTGCTGCTTTCAAAGTGTTCAAAATGATCTGTTCTTGCTCCTTTGATTTAAAAACGGTGATTTGGCATATCAAGTCAACCAAATGACCGTTGATGAGGTTCTCTTTTTGCATTTCAAAAGTGTTGATGTGTGCGCACCATTGTTTGTCATCCTTCAGTATTACTCCTCTCTCCAAAGAAAGAAGTTCTTGCACGAAAAACCCAATGTCCGCTCTTTTATGATACAAAGTACCAATCTATCCAAAAAATAATTTAAAAAAATTCTTTTTTTGTTCAAAAAAAAAAATTACGATTGACATGTGTGGTCTAAAGAAATTTATTTTTGTTTCTTTATCAAGATGCTTTGATTTTAATACGTATCTGTCCAAAACTCTAAGGAATTGCATGATCAATGCAGGTGCGTCCCAGATGATGTTTTGGAAGAAGTAGTGCAAGATCTTTTGGGTGTTGAGAATTGACTTGACTATTTCTGGATCATCTGTCTTGAGAAAGGAGGTGGCGAAGTAAAGAGCATATGTTCTGATATCTAAATGAATCATTATTAATTTCAATATTCTATTTATTATTAATTTTTCAGTGAATTTTATCTGATCAAATTAAATTGAAATTTTTTATTAATTATTTATTTTTCAATTGAAAAAAATTTGTATACCATCTTTGTAAGAGATTTGCTTTGATTTTTCTGGATCTTTGGATCTTGTTTGTTTGTAATTAACGACATTCTCCATGATGTTGATGGAGAATTGAAATTCATAGAACACATATCTCGCTATTGTCACATCACTCAACACCATCGATTGTAACATCTTCATCACACATTTTGTTCCCTCATAATGTCCCATGTACATAAGATTGTAGATCGTATCATAGGAGAATATCTTTCTGCAGATATATTCGTTTAGATTATTGGTGGAGGGAAAATAATTTTTCTCAAAAATTTGACTGAAGCAGTTATATATTTTTATTATCATATTTATATTCTTCTCGCTTTGTGCTTCTTTTAATGAACTGAAGAATTCATTACATTGTGGTGATGATTGGAGATATTGATATAACAACGATAATTTTTGATATTGCTCCTTCTCCTCTTTGGATAATCTATAATATTCCTTTTTCTCCATATTCTTGGAACATACTTTCTCAAAAAGATCGAATGCATTCATCTGATCTTTTTTCTCATTGGAATTCACTTCGATGAAAAAATCTTTCAATGTGATAGTATCTTTCTTCAATTTCTTGCTGATATCTAATTCATCATTCTCAACAATTGATCTTTTCATTTTTTTAATTTTTTTCCTTGTTTTGAGAATAATGAGAGATATTTTTAAGAAAAAAATAATAAATAAAATGAAAATCATCTGTCTGTTAATAAAATCAATTGAGATGATATGAGATATTTTTTATAGAAATTGCAAAAATCTTGAATTATTCGAATTTCTTAGCATCAAATTTTTGAGTTCTGTTTATATCAGATCATTTCAAGTATAATGTTTAAAATCATGGTGAATCACTTTATCTTTATAATGCATTCAAATGATTTTACAAAAAAAAAATTTGTGGGTGCTCATTATGCCCGAGAATAACATATCTTAATTAGAAAGAAAAATATTTTTTGTTTTAATTTCGATGCGATTCTTGGTTTTTACTGTTTGCTAAAGTTAAAAAAAAATTTCATATACTAAAAATATGAAATAAATCCACAATATATCCCAAATAAAATTAAGAAGGTTTTTTATTTTAAATGCATCTTAACACCTCATATTAGTTAGGATACAAAGCAGTATCCATCAAAGATTGAGAATAAGCGATTCTCTGAGGAGTAGTGCCACTATTCTTAGCATCAAGAGACATGATCTCAGTATAAGCGTTTCGGAAGAGAGTAGGATAATTATTCAAGAGCTGATAGAAAGCAGTGGTATTAGTTCCAACAAGATATTCCAATTGTTCAGCACTAGAAGCAAAAATGGAAATATCTCCGCCGTCACCAGAATGAGCACCAGGACATACACGAGCCAAATCAAGGTTGTGTTTGGACAAATAGCTCTTGAGGATGAGTCCCTTGTATCCGTCGAGATTGTAGTTGTTGTCTTCGGTCTCGGTCTCGAAGATGGCTTTGATCACCGTTTTGGAGTCAGTAGAGATGGGCTCGCTTTCTACGATTGTGGTGAATTTGGTCCCATCAAACCTCCAAGTGTTTGGGCCACCTTAAATATGCAAAAAAAAAATGTTAAATTAAATAAAAATTAAATTTAATTTTTATTTATAAACACATATAAAATAAAAAATATAAATTCAAAAATTAAATTATAAAAATAAAAAAAATAATGTTTTGATCAAAAATTCACCTTTAGGATTGTATTTGATAGTTTTTCCGTTGATGTTGGAGAAACGCTCAGAGAGAGGCAAAAAATTGACCAAGTTAAAGTGATACTTACGAGTTTCTGGTTTGCCATCAAATTTGCCATCAGTGTTTGAAACAATCTAAACAACCAAAAAATTTATTTAACAAAATTTTTATTTTGAAATTGGAAATAATTTTACAATGGAAATAGTGTTTTGGGATCTTGTGTAGTTGACATGAGTCCAAAAGAATGCATCTTTGATGTAATCAGTTGAAATTCTTCATCAAAAATATATTTTTGATTAATAAATATATTTATGAATTATTTTTTAATTAGTTTTTAATTATTTTTTAATTATTTTTTAGTTATTTTAGTTTTATTTTTTTACCCATCATCTTCATATATTTTAGTGTGTCCAGAGTTTGCACCCGGGTAGAAATCAAGAATCAATTCATTATATGGTCTCTTTGCAATACCAATGACGTCTTTGGACAAAGGTATTTTAGGAATAACTGCTCCAGCCTTTTTTAAAAAAACAAAAAATATAAAAAGAAAAAATAAATAAAATAAAAAAAATAAAAATAAAAATAAAATAAAAAATTATTTTTTCTACTTTTGCAAAGATAGGAATCTCAGAAAGATCGAATTTCAAGTCATAGTATGTCTTTGGTCCTTGCCACATTTTTCCAGATTGGATGTTGAACCAGTTTCCTGGAGGGATCCACAAATTCTTTCTTGCCATTTTGTCTTGTGCACTTGAGAATTGGACGATCTTTTTTTTTTTTTTTTTCGAATAAAAAAAGGAAATAATTTATAATATTAAATTTTAATTTAAAGAAAATGTCTAATTTAATGAGAAATTAAAAAAATATGAAAATTTAATTGAATATTATATAAATTTTTCAAAATAAATAAATAAACGAAATTTTATAATATTAAAGAAATAAAATAAATAAACAAAATTTTAATTTAATGAAACTTACAGGAGCGACCATCATGTCTTCGCCAAAAAAATATTGTGAAAAATTTCCAGTCCTGTCACAGATGTAAGCCATCTCTTCTTTTGGGAACTCGTAGTAGAGGGGGCGAAGGAGCGAAAGGCCGGTTTCGAAGGCTTGTCTCCAGTGGTTGTAGATGTAAGGGATCAGTTGTTCTCTTTGTCTCACTGCATCTCTGTTGAGGTTGAAGTAAGAGGTTGGCACATCAAATAATCTTACGATGTAACTTTACAAAAAAATTGAAAAAAAAAAAAAAAAATTAGAAATTTGTTTAACCAAGCGTCTGGATCATTGTCACTAAATAAAAGAATTTGTTAGCAAATAAAAAAACATTTTTTGTGATAGATAAAATTTTAAATAAAAAAATGGGAATAAGAAATTAAAAACGACATTGTAAGGTTTGCAAAATTGTCAGTGAGAAAATTAATTTTATAAAAAAATTTAATGGGAAACAGAAAATTAAAATAAAAATTGTTATTATAAAAAATAAGATAGGATAAAAAAAAATTAAAAAATGACTTACGCACAAGAACCAGCGGACATACCTCTGTCATGTGTTCTAAAAACAGGAGAATAAGCTCCCCTTTAAGTCAAAAAAAAAAAAAGTTTAAATAATGGAAATTAAAATGAAAAAAGGGATACCATTGGATCCATCTTGTGAATAATTCGTGTGATTCGTTTTTTGGGCTTACTGCTGGTGGTCCAACGATATCTAACAAAAAAAAATTAATATTTCCATTAAAAAATTGTTAGTCAAAATGATTATCATAATGGATCTTATTCATCAACATAGTATCTCAACATCAACATATGTTGATAAAAATTGAACCAAATTATGAGGAGCCGATTATAAAATAAAACTTTTCTTATAATTTCTTTTTGTTTACCGTGTGACCAAAAACCAAAAGCCACGTTAGCAGATGTGGAAGTGAAAAATGGTTGGTAAGCCAAATCTTCCCAGTCAACATACCTAATTTAAAAAATTAAAATTAAAAATCAAAAATAAAGAAAAATCAAAATGAAAAGAGATTACAAAACATCACCAGAAAATCCCAATTGATATCTTTGGTTACCAATACCTCCATACCTGGACAAAATAGCATCTCTTTTGTTGATTCCCTTTCTCAAGTTATCAGTAGCTCTGAGATGGTTCAAAACAATGATTGGGTTTCTAGATATAAAATTAATAAACTTTTCTTAGGCATTTTTTTTTTATATTGAATATTTTACTGTTTTTTTCCGTTTAATCCACCTGGTTTTCCTGATCAATTTAATATAAATTAAAAATTAAAAAGATTAAGTAATAATTTTGATAGAAACATTACCCTTCGTAAATTAAAAATATAATTCATTATTAAATTATTCAAAGAAGAAAAAAAAAAAAATTTTAAAAATAAAAACCCCTTGTTGCCAATCGATCCAAGTGATATCCTAAAAAAATAAAAAAAGTTAATCGAAAATTTAATTTTTGAAAAATAGTAGTGTAGGTACCATTCCTTGGTCCTTGAGGTTTTTGATAACTACATCATCCAAAGCAAAACCGTATTTTTGATCGATGATATCGAAAGTGATGTTTTCATTGTAGTTAGGAGGGTATCCGAGTGCAGCTTTGAATTGATCGTAAGTTGCTTCAACAGTTTTTACACCAGAATCATCCTAAAATTAAAAATGAATAAAAATAAAAATAAATTATAATAAATAATAAAACACTTCATTACGTGCAAATTGAGTGCTACATGGAGACCTTGGTCGTGTAACCAATCCAATGTGTATTTAGGGTTAGGAAATAATCTGCTGTCAAATCTAATTTAAAAATGAATTTTACAAAAAAAAAAAAAATAAAGAGAAAATAATCAAATTAAATAAATTTACGTGTAACTTCCCCAATATGGCTAATAATAGAAACAAAGGTTAATTTGGAATTAATAAATCATGAACTTTAAATAAAATTGATATACTTACTTTTACGTGCCAGTCCATATCTTGTTTAGTTAAATGTGAACATACGCTCTATAAAAAATGTTTAAACAAAATTTTACCAATGACGTAGACATCCAAAGGAAGATCTCTGTCCCTGTAATTTTCAACAACTTTTTTCACATCATAGTTGTCATAATTGTACTAAAAAGAAAGAATCGTTAAAAAAAAAAAAAAAGAAGAAAGCATGCATACCCATCTTGACCAGAAAATACCGGTTGTGTATCTTGGTACCATAGCCACTTTTCCTGAAACCAAAGTAAGAGCATAAACAGCATCTTTGTATTTATCCTTCAAATATCAAAATCATTTTAAAAATTTATTTTTTTATAATATAAATTATAAATAAAGCAAAAAAAAGAACGTACCCCATATCCAAAAAAGTATTGATCAACAAAATCTGAGCTGTTCACTCCCTTCATCCAGTAATATTCGGAATTTAAGGGATAATTGTCAGAATCTTCAAATGTTGCCCATCCTGATCTTGATGCAACACCTATATATTGGCGAATAAATATCCAAAATTAAAATTTTATTTTATTTATTAAATATGTGATATTTTTTATAAAAATTAGAAAAAATTTTAATTATTCGAAATTTCTTAGCATCAAATTTTTGAGTTCTGTTTATATCAGATCATTTCAAGTATAATGCTTAAAATCNTTATTTTTTATTTTTTATTTTTTATTTTTTATTTTTTATTTTTTATTTTTATTTTTTATTTTTTATTTTTTTTTATTTTTTATTTTTTACCAGTTTTGCTGTTGTGAAAAGGCTCGGATTTGGTCACATGCTCCATCATTCCTCTGTACATGGCAGCTTCGCATATTGCAAAAGCTTCCACTGTCTTCACATTCTTGCAGAATTTTACAATCCATTCTATTGCTTCACTTCCACTATTTAAAATTAAGAAAAAAATTTAAACAAAAATAAAAAAACGAAAAAAAAATAAAAATAACAAAAATTGATATAAAAAATATCATATGAGAAATAAAAAATAAAATCAAAATAAAAAAACGAAAAAAAAAAAAAAGAATAAAAAAAAAATGAAGAATAATAAAAAAATGAAAAATAAATAAATGGAAAACTAATAAAATAGAAATTTTAAAAAAAAAAATAATAAAAATAACAAATAAAAAAATAAAAAAAAATTAAAAAAAATAAAAAAAAATGAATGAAAATTAAAAAGTAGAAATAAATTACCTGAAACATTTTTTTCTTCTCCTGAATTTATAATAACGCGTTTTCAATTCGATGTTGGACTTCATTTCATTGATGAGGCCTTCTACTGTGTTGGGAATGTCCAGCATGGACTCCTTGTTGACTTTTTCTCTTTCTGACGTTTCTGTTTTTTCGTTTGACAGCTCGTTCCATGGTGTATCTTCAGCTTTAAAATGAAATAAAAAAAAATTGTTTAAAATTAAAAAATTTTTGAAATAATTTTAATTTTAATAAAATAAAATTAAAATAAATATTTTAATTAACTTTAGTTTAAAAATAAGTTCAAAAAAGATTTCATAAGTATAGACCTGAAGATTCTAAAATTATTCAATAAAGAAAAATCTTAAAATTTTGAATGAATGATAATCAAAATTTGATACATAAACATTTCAAAAATCAAAATAAAACTAAAATAAAGATTGCAAAACAAGAAGTATCATTTTCAAAAAAAAAAAAAATAATCAAAACAAAATTAAAAATAAATATTTGCAAAACACGAAACTATCACAAAGATTAAAATCAAATTGAATAAAAATTCAAAAATAAAAAAAAACAACGAACAAAATGATATTTCCATTAATAAAAAAAAAAAAAAAAGAAACAAAAGAAAAGAAAAGAAAAAATATGTGAACATACCTCTATCTGAACAAAGATTACAAACAGGAAAAAAGAGGTTTAAGGGAAAAGGCTTTTGATTATTATCAAGGAGACCCAGATTGACATTTTTTTCAGGGAGCTCCACTTTTTTGTCACTTTCTCTTTTCAACACAAAATTGGAGTTGGTGTTGTTTTTGATGTGGATGTTGCTGGTGGTGTTGTTTATGACATTGAAGATGAGGTTGTTGGTATTGTCAATGAGCTCTGGGGTTCGCTCCGAGAGCAGTTGATTGGCTTCTATGATTGTGCTCAGTTCTATCATCTTTTTCTTTTAAAAAGGAATTTTTGAATTTTTATAAAAAAAAAAAGAAATTTTTTTAAATTAAATTGATAAATCAAAACGGATATATATGAAATAAAATGTTGAATTAAAATTAAAACGTTTTAATTTCAAAACAAAAAAATTGTTTATAAAAATAAAAAAACATAAAAAAAATAAAATAATGTAATAAACAAAAAATATAATAAAAAATAAATAATAAATAAAATAAAAAAATAAATATTAATAATAAAAAATATAAATAAAAAAATAATAAAGTAAAAAATGAAAAATAAAAATTTAATCTGCCCAAATTTTTATTAAAGAGAAAAGTAAATTTACTTTTGGCTTCAATGAAATGTTTTGCCGGAATCTATCAACTAACTCGACTAACAATAATGGAGACTTGGCGTTGACTATGTAGGAATGCATCAAAAGTTCCTTGGCGGATTTCCTGCTGAAGGGGTTCTTGTCCAGGCAATTCGAAATGAATTTCTGCAAGTTAGGCATTTTTTGGGGATTGGACAATGTCGGAGGAGGCTTTTGGTAATCTTTTTTTTCATTAATTAAAAATAAATAAAATAAAAAATATTATATAAAAAATCATAAAAAATTTTGAAAAATAAAAGTGAAAAAACAAACAAATAAAACAAAATAAGAATAAATATCAATAACATCTTGTTAATAAATAAAAATGTAAAATAAAAATTTAAATAAAAAATAAAAAAATGTTCTTAAAAAAGTGTCAAAATAAAATTTAATCGTATTTTTTTACCTGCAATAATAAATAAAGCTTTGAGGGGCAAAAGATCGAAGAGGGGCGGCCTCATCTCTGCCAACTCAACACAAAGTATACCCAAAGACCATATGTCTACCCTCCAATCATATTCTTTCTCTAATACGAGCTCAGGTGCCATCCAATACTAAGAAAAGAAATATAATTGTATTGAATAAGAATAAAAAAAAAATGAAAAGTAAATTAATAAAAAATTACGGGCGTTCCTGTAGCTGTTTTTCTTTAATTTTGATTATTTTTTTTTTTTGAGTGTTTTAAATTTATTTTTTGTTTAATTTATTTGTCTAACCTTTTGTCCCACGTTCCTTGTAATTGTACAGCCACACCCAAATCAGCTGGAAAAAAAAAAAAAAAAAAATTTTTTTAGATTTTTGAAGAGATATGCTCTGTCTTGTTTCTTACCTAATTTACATTCTCCTTTTGAAGTTAGCAGAATCTTTTTTTTTGAAATGAAAGATGATAAAACAATGAAATTATGATTAGATATATAATTAATATAAATCTATTCGGAAGTAATCTATTATAATATCCCGAAATATTTAATAGTTTTACTATGAATGTTTTATTTTCTTGTATCCCGATAATTTAATTTATCAAATTTTTTTTTACATTATCCGCTTTGATATCTCTATGGATTTTTTTATTTACATGCAAATACTCCAATCCTTGCAGTATTTGTTTTATCACAATCGCTATCAATTCTTCATCCAAAGGAGATTGGGTTGTGGACATAATGGTGGCTAATGATCCTGCATCACAATATTCCATGATGATCTAATAAAAAGGTTAAGGATGAATATATAGGGTTGATATAATTCAACGAAAAGAAATTATATAAATATCAATTATTAACCCATAATTCTTCATTCATTAGATATGATCCATAAAATTTTGTGATATATGGTGAATTGCATTCTTTTAACAACTTTATTTCGTGAAATATTCTTTGTGTTTCCTCATCAAAATCCAATTGGACTATTTTCAATGCAACTGTCATGGAATTATCCTTTCTTATTGCCTTAAATACTCTTCCAAAATTGCTTTTGTATTGTTTTTATCAAGGAGAAAAATTATAAAATAAATATTTTTTTTTTTAACATAAAATCCTCTATTGAGAGGGTATATTTTCAAATATATTTCTTGAATTACCCATTTCCCACAAGTTCAACTATTTGAAATATTTTGGAGGGATCTTCATCAACTATAATAGCTAGATCTTGCATATTGGAGTATATAAAAAATATTTTTTTTTGGATAGATTGTTAAACTGCAATGTTGGGTAATTTTATATATTTCTTCTATTTTGACTGAAAGTTTTTTTTTCAATTTTTTTGATTTTGGAAAGAAAATATTCAGACAAATAATTCGAAAAATATATAAATATTCAAGTACTATGATATAAATTGTGGTTTCTTAATTGATGGACGACAACATATGAAGAAAAAAATGGTTAATTTTTTTAATTTTTCTGTTGAAAATATTTATATAAAAAAAAAAAATTCACTTTTTTGTTAAATTAAGAAACAATAGCATTCTTCAAAAATGGATCAAATTGATAATAAAGATCAGAATATTCTCCCATTGTTGGGGGTGACAATAGATGGAGAAATAAATGGAATTTGCGCTCAAATAAACATTACACAAAGATATGTAAATTATGACGATGATGTGATAGATGCATTATTCCATTTTCCTATAGATCTGTTTGAATCATTGGGGGTGGTGCATGGATTTGAAATAGAGGTTGGAGAAAAACATATAGTGAATTCTTTCATAGATGAGTATGAGAATGTAAGGAGAATATGTATAGATGCATTGGGAAATGATGAGATGAATCAAATTGAATCGAATCAGCAATCCAACGATGAAAAAAGAAATTTATTTGTGTGCTCAGTGATAAATTTGGCACCAAAACAAGAAGTGATAATAAAATTCTTATTCACCACATATCTGAATTTAGATGACGAAAAATTTAGATTTATATTACCAATATCTTTTTCACCAAAATTAGAGGAGAATGTATATAATGGATTCAATACCTACAAATTGGAAGTATGTGATCTCATCATCAAAGATTGCTCGAATATAATCAAAGTTACGAGTCCAACACATGAGATACAGACAAAGATCATAAAGGGAGAGGGAGTGGTGTCTTATCATACAGAAAATGGCGTGGATGGAGATTTCGTGTTATTCATAGAGATAGAAGATGATACAAAGGAGAGTTTTGCATATGCAGAAAGATATGAAGAGACATTGGGCTGCATGATCTCCTTTTATCCAGAATTCAAATCGAAGAAGATAGAAAAAGTGGAAATCTTGTTGGTCTTGGATATCCTCTTCCAAGCAGAAAAAGAAAACTTGTGCTACAAACTCGAACTCATCCAAGAACTCACCAAGAAGATCATCCAGAAGCTTCCTGAAGATGTTTATTTTAATATAGTTAACGCGGGACACCAAATAGATTATTTATTTAATAAAGAAAGTAAAAAACTGACTAAACAAAACAGTGAGTTTGCTCTCAGTTATGTTGATTCAAACTCTTTTATTTCCAGTCTCATTGAAGAGAAAAATGGGATTGAGGATCTTTTAAAGAGTCTCATAAAGTACGCACCCAAACAAGGTTATTCTAGACAGGTCATTCTTCTCACAGAAGGTAATGCAGAGAACACCGACACACTCTTGGACATCACTCAGAATCTTGTTGAGAGCTGCAGAATCTTTCCTGTGGGTGTTGGTGCTTCCAATAATCACTACATTCTTAACCAAATCGCCAGAATAAGCGGTGGATCTTACGATTACCTATATGACATGGAAGACTCTTCTCACATGGAAAGAAAAATTGAAAAGTTCATTTCTTTGTGCACACAACCTTCCATCAAAGGAAAGATCATTTGGGATGGTCTCAGTACTTGTGCTTATGCTCCTCCTTTGTTCAATATCTTCAATACCGAGCCTGTCATCATCTACTCTTTTTTGCCTTACAACATTGGTGAGTTGAGCCCTGCTATCAAGAGATCCAAACAAAAAAATAAAAGTAACATTGAGCAAAGTCTTGTTACCGATGCTTTAGAGTTGAAAGTCAAACTGAGAATCGTTCTGGATAATCAAAATGTAGATTTTGTTGCGCACATAGGAGAAGCCATCGAAACAAAGTATGAAGCTTCCACTATACACGCTTTGTGTACCAAATATTTCATTGAGAACCAATATTCAAAGGATGAAATGATCGAAATGAGTAAGAAGTATCAAGTTCTCTCTCGTTTTACAAATTTTGTTGGATCTTCCAAAAACACTGAGAACTACCCTCTCATTTTTGAATATCATGAAGACTCCGAGATCGGAGATAAGCCAATCATCACGATGTTTACTCTAGACAAAGAAAAACCAAAGATCACATATCACCCAGAGTTCTTGATGCAGTTTCAAAACATTTACACTGATAAACCCAACGACATGATAGAAATTAAAGATATTTCTACTCGTTCCAGGTCTTCTAGCAAGATTAAGAGCAAACCAAAGATGACACATGACAAAGGAAGAAAAAAAGTCCAAGTTTACAACAAAAATTACAAGAACATAAAAGTATCTCCCATTTTTTTAATTTCTATTTTTTAATTGATAATCTTTTGGAAAAAAAAAAAAAAAGCAAACAAAACTCAAAAAAACAGAAGGAAGATGGGAGCCCAACAAAGAAAAAGACGAAATCAAAATTGCGATGGGTAAACTCACTTTCCTCCTCAACAAGCTCACCCAGCAGACCTTCGACAAGCTCTCCCAAGAGATGATCGACATCCTCGTCTCGGGAGAGATCCTTAGGGAGTTTGCGAATCTCATCTACGAAAAATCCGTCAATGAACACTCTTTCGCCAGGTTGTATGCTGAACTCTGTGACACTTTGTCCACAAGGTCCCTCAATTTCAATTCTGAGAATAATCTTCGTAAGTTTGTTTTGAATCGATGTCAGGAGGAGTTTGAAAAGAAGAACTTTGTTGACAAGACCAATAAGACTGAAGATCAGATCATGGAGGAGGAAAATTATTACAAGAGAAGGATGATAGGAAATATAATTTTGGTGGGTAAAAAAAATTTGTTATAACTATTTAAAAGAAATTTCAAATTGAATTTTTTTTTTTCTTTTTTTTTTTTCAAAAAAAAATCTTTTTCAGGAGAATTATTTTCTCTTGGGTTGATCAACTATGCTGTCATGTTGGATTGCGTGAACAAATTGCTTCCAGAAAGTAATGAGCACATAGATGTCGAAAATTTGTCTGCTTTGTGCACTCTATTAACCAATGTGGTAATGAAAGAAATAATTTTTAATTGTACAGATTTATTTATATAATTAAATTTATTTATTTTTTTTTGATTAATTATTTTTTTTTTTTTAAATCTTCTTCTAAACCATTTTTTAATTTTCATTCACAATTTTTTGAAAGGGAGGGAAATTAGAAACATGCAATGAAAGATCCAAAAACTTTTGTTTAAATTTGTGGCCTAAAATAACTGATCTGAGCAAGAACACATCCATCTTACCTCGATTCCGCTTCATGGTGATGGATCTCCTCGACTTGAAGAGCAAGCATTGGGTGAAAGAGGAGTCCGTTTTAGAGAAAGAAAAGTCCTCCGGCAAAAATAACATCGTCATAAAAAAAAACAATAACAGCAAAAATGAAAGTCAGATCAATAACAACGATTCTAATCACAATAAGGTAAACTCCTTTTGAAGTTTATTCAATTTTTAATTTTATTTTATTTTTTAAATTTTTTTGTTTATTTTTTGTATTTAATTTTGATTTTTGTTGTTGATTTTCCGAAAGGAAAAATAAGTAAATAAATATTTATTTTTTACATTTAATTTTGATTTTTTTTTTTTAATATAAATTATAATTCAATCAATATTTGTATTTATTATTTTGTTGATTTTATTCCTTATTTATCAGCAAAAAGTCAATTTTTTTAAAAACTGGTTTTTTTGAATATTTCAAAAAATTCATTTTTTTTTTTCCCAAAAAAAATAAAAATAAAATAAAATAGGACAATAACGGTTCCAACTCTTCCACTTTTAACAGAAAAGTGATCAAAATCAACAAGTCCAGTCCCTTGCCAAGAAAGGACGAGCAGACTAAAACCAAGAAGGTGATCGTCTTCAAAAAGAACCAACAAGCTCCGACCTCCTCCAAGAGCCCTCCCTCTTCCAACAGTATTGTTGTCCCCTCCCCTTCTGTTAACAAAGGAAACGGTTCTGATTTTTACTCCAGTTCCCCTAACAACTCTGAGGTAAAAAAAATTTTTTTTTTGTTAGATAAATTATTTTATTTTTGTTTTTATTTTATTTTTCTCATTTTATTTTTCTCATTTTATTTTTATTTTTTATTTATTTTTTGTTTATTTTTATTTTTTATTTATTTTTTGTTTATTTTTATTTTTATTTATTTTTTGTTTATTTTTATTTTTTATTTTTATTATTTTTGTTTTTCATTTGGTTATTTATATTTTTTTATTTTTTATTTTTTATTTCATTCCTATTATGATATTTTATTCTTTACTTTGCTTTTTGATATTTTATTAATTTTTTTTTTTTTTTTCGTTTTATTTTTGTTTTTTATTTTTATTTTTTATTTTTTATTTCATTTCAATTGTGATATTTTATTCTTTACTTTTATTTTTGTTTCTCACAGAAACCATCTCAAAACGACCTCTTGTCCAACTCCCCTCCAAACACAGGCGATATGCCCCAAGATTTTTTCATGTCCGTCCCTTATCTCTCCTTGCCCAAGGATGGAAACAACAACAGCAATAACGACATAGCTTCTAACTACACTGTAGAAGAATTAGTAAAAGAAAAATTTAGAATTTTAAATTAAGTTAATAATATTATAAAATTTTAAAAATAAGTTGATAATATCATAAAAAATATTTTTTTCTGACATTTAAAATAAAGAGTTATAAAAAAAAATTAATCTTCATTTTATATTTTTTTTAAAAAAAAATTTTAATTTTTTAAATTTTCATTAATAATTTTATTTTTAAATTTTTTTATTTTTAAAATTTTTATATTTTCGTTTTTATTTTTTTGATTTTATTTTTTATTTTTTTTGTCATAAAAACGTTTCAGTTTTAATTTAATTTTTTTTTGATCTAATTCAGGATCCATCCAAAGTAGAATCTCTTCGCAAAAAAATCGATGATCTCCTCTGCGAATACTTCGACTGCCAAGAATTCGAAGAAGCAGTCTACTGCATCCAAGACTTGGACTCCAATAAACAACACTACCTCCTAGTTAACCAATTCATCCAACACTCTTTTCATTGCTCTGAGAAAGAAAAGCAGATGACTTTTGATTTGTTGGATCATCTCAAAAACGAATCCATTGTCAATCATTTTGATTTAGAAAGAGGGTTTGTTTAAAATACATTCAATTATTTTTATTTTTTATTTTTTCATCATATTTTAATTTATTCCAATTTTAATTTTACCTTTTTACATTTTTTCATCATATTTTTTTTATTTTTTTTACTTTTTTTTATTTTCTTTTTAAATTTTTTTAATCTTATTAAACATAAAAATAGTTTTATAATTATCTTTTTCTTCCCGTGATCTTTATTAATCCCTTTTTCTTCCCTAGAATCTTCTCTTTCTTCGACGACTTCGAATCCATCGCCCTCGACCACCCCAACTGCTCCAGCATCATCGGAGAATACTTCGGACACTTCATAGCCAAAGATTGGCTCCAATTCACCTTCATCCCCCTCATCGAAAAGCTTAAGTCAAAAAGAAACCACTCAATCAAAATTTTGTTGTCCATGTTCCACAAGATCTCTTTAAAGACCACCGTCCCTCACGCCAAAAAACTCCTGAGCTCTCTCAATTTGGACATACAGAGTTTTATTGTTGGCGATCAGAAACTTGATGATTTCATGAAGACTAACAACCGTGAGAGACTTGTTTCCATCTTTTTGGAAAATTGATTCAAAAAAAAAAAAAAAATATTTAAAAAAATTAAAAAAAAAACAAACTTTTTATTCTGAAATGAAAATTATGGAATTATTGAGAAGAAAAAAAAAAAAATTGTAAAGGATATATTTATTAAAGACGATGGATAAAGTTACTTTCTTCAAAGATGTGATGGATAAAAATAGAAATTGGAATAAAAAAGATCTCTTGGAAATCATTTATTTTTTGAGGCAGATTGTCTCCATTGTGGTTGGTTTGATATGGGGAATTCCTCCATTGACTGGAATTATAGGTTTATTCAGGTGAGATATCAATATCATCTTAAACAATAATATTTCATGTTTAAATATAATCGATATATAATCAATCTAAAAGATTCTTGTTTGTCCAATGATCATAATTATAAATATTATTAACAATTTCCTCTTTATTAGTTTTGCTGTTATCAATGCAGGTTTATTATTTTTATATTACACCAAATATCTTGGCATTGATGATGAGGAAATGGGCAGATGGGATCTCATCAAAGAGGGTTTCGTATCTTCCTTTGGTCTTTTCTTGATAGTATGGATATTGAGCTATAATACCTTTCATAGTTTTTCAGGGCAAGATATCAATTCAGATTGGTGATCATTCAAAGAAAAACAAAGATGATAATTGAGAAAATATAAAGAGAAATTAAATTATTATTTTAAATTAAGATTCCAACAAAATAATAATATTCAACATTGATTTCTATATCAAAACAGTTGATTTCTTTTTGATGATCAATGATATCAGAAGATAAAATCAATTGAAAGATAAAATCATTCAATATATTTAAATTAGCTCATTTTATGGAATAAAAAGACAAAAAAAAAAAATTTGCAAAAGGAAAAAGCCTATATAAATTAATTGTTGATTAAGAAAATGTATAATGAAAAGATTCATAGTTCATCATCTCCCATCATCCAATCAAGCAAAAAAGAAATCTTATCATCTAAATCCTTCATAGATCCCTCCACTGATCTCGTTCCCATGACAGAGATTTCCTCTCATAATAACGATAATCATTTGTTCGAACATGAATTATCGTCCCCCAAAAAGAGGAGGTTCGATTACGAATGTAGCAAGTGTGATAGAGAAATCAAGAGGAATGAAGATGTCTATCATAACAATTGTATAAAGGCAAAATGTGAGATATGTTATGAGATATTGGGGAAGAAGGGAGATCATAGAATATCTTCATTGTGTAATAAAATTTATTCAAAAAAAAAATTTGTTATATAAGCTCTAAATGATGTGGGATGCTCATTAACAAATTTTTTATTTAAAATATGAAAATTTTTTATCATATGATAGAAGATCATTTTGCTTGACATGTTAATTTATAATTTATCATTTTATTTTTACTTAAAAATGTTTTTTTTTATTTTTATTATTTTTATTTTTATTTTCATTATTTTTATTTTTATTTTTATTTATTATTTATTTGATTTATTATTTATATTTTTTATTTTAATTTTTCATACGGTTTTTTAATTTTTATTAAAATCATTTTTATTTTTCTTCAAAAGCTTGTGGACATGTTTTTGGGTATAGATGCGTGAAGAATCACTTTAAGAACAGCAGTTCAGGGAAGTACTGCCCCAAGTGCAACACCATCTCGAAGAAAGACGGCGCTGTGAGGGCTGTCTATCCCACCAACATTGTGGACAATTATGAATTTTATAAGACAGAACTAAAATTTAGTCTTCGTAATCAAAAATTATTATAAAAAAAGTTTTATTTATTGTTTTATTATTTTTGTTATATATATTTTTTTATTTTTATTTTAAATTTATTTATTTATATTTATTTTTTATTTTTTATTTTTTATTTTTTATTTTTTATTTTTTACTTTTTATTTTATTTTATTTATTTTTTATTTTTATTTTTATTTTTAATTTATTTATTTATTTTTATTTTTTCTTTCTTTATTTTTCATATTTTATTTTTATTTTTTTGTTAAACTTAATTATTTTTTCTTTTTTTTAAATTTTTAAATTTTTCATTTTTTAATAAAAGAGAAAGTAAGGGCTCTGGAGCAACAAGTGGTGTATCTTAAAGAAAGTTTTAGATACTCCCAAGAAAAAACTTCCCAAAAGGAATTCTACAAGTAAACTATAATCAAAATCAAAAAATTAAAACCACAATAAATTACCACAATATTTTCTTCATCATTTTATGTTTTTATTTTTAATTTTATTTTTTTTTAATTTTTTTTTATTTTTTATTTATTATTTCAATTATTTTTTTTAATTTTTTATTTTTTGTTTTAAAATTTTTTTTTTTATTTTTTATTATTTTTTTTTTACTTCTTCTTTTCTCTTTAGATTTTCTTTCAGTCTGTTCAATTCCTCTTGTATTNTATTTCATTTATTTCATTTATTTCATTTATTTCATTTATTTCATTTATTTCATTTATTTCATTTATTTCATTTATTTTTAATTATTTTACTAATTCTTTTTTATTATCAAATTATTTTTGTTGAATTCTTTTTTTTTTCTTTTACAAACATTTCTGTCAATTTCTTTATAATTTTTCACCAAAAACATTTACGTGTAGGCTACACTTCACTTAATTTTGATGACTTAAAAGAAGATCCGGAAGTGTGCGAGTGGGAGAATGTAGGTGCCAACTGGATCCATGAAAACTATATCAGGGCCCAATACCAAAATTCCGATTCTGAGGACATCTACGTAGATGTTCCTCCCAAAAAAAATGTTGTATTTCGTTTAAAATGTGAGACTTTTGGCAAGATACAAGAGTCTCAAGTATTCTTTGTTAACAATCCGAATCACTAAAAAATAAATAAAATTGAAAAATAATAATAATAATAATAATTTTTTAAAAAATTGATATCAATTTTGAATCTTAATGAAAGAATCAGAATTTGAATTCCTCAACGAATTGCAAGAAATTAAAGATAAGAAGGGAGAAAAATCTTTCTTTGGGCTTAAATTGAGAGAAGCATTGAATAAACAAGATTTATCTTCATTGAGAGGTATGCATTAACATTTTTAAAAAATTTAGCTCACATTTATATAAATATACATTCAAATATAAAACATTTCATTTATCTTAATATTCTTTATATTGTTGTTGAGATAAAGAAGGAAAAACACCACTCCATAAAATATTCATGTGCAAAGAAAAAGAATATGAAATAGAGAAAATAAAATTTCTGATAGAATACAAATGTGATGCCAATGCAAAAGATTATACCTTCCATAGCAAAACACCTCTTCATTATGCATTTTGAAAAGGATGGAGAATATCCAATGAAAGTGTTGAAAGAAATTTATTTTGATACAAACATTAAAGATGCTTATAGAAACACAATATTACATACTGCATGCACACACAACCAAAATTTGAAAGTGATCAAACATTTGATAGATGAAAAAAAGATGGATTTTAATTTGATAAACGATGATAGTTTAACTCCATTCGAAATTGCTGTTCAAAATAGCAAAAATGTTGAAATAATAAAGTATTTTGTTGAAGAATTGAAATGTGAATTGAAAAAAAAGGATTTGTTTTCATTTTGTAGAGAAAATGATAGTTTGGAGATCCTTCAATATTTAGTTGAAAAAAAATGTGATGTAAGCCAAACAACTTATAATGGTGAAATACCTCTTCATTATGCTTGTGAGAAAGAAAATAATTTTGAGATTATTAAGTTTTTGGTCGAACAAAAATCGGATATTAACCTAAAAAATAGCAATCAAGAAACTCCTTTCTGTAATTCAATTTTATTCTCGAAAGATGTGAGAGTTGTTGAATATCTCCTCCAGAAGAATTCTTTTGAAAATGAAGAGAATAAAAAACTTGCTTTTTTGAATTGTCTTTACAACGGGAATCTTGATGTTGTAAAGTTTTTGTTGGATCAATTTGATCATTATAACTTCAATGCTACGGATCAGAGCAATAATAACAAGTATTATTCACATGTTTTAATGGAGCAAAACAATAAAAATGTTGAAATATTGAAATATATGGTTGAAGAAAAAAACTTTGATTTGAAATGGATTGACCCTGAAGGATTTTCTCTTTTTAAAGTGTTTTGTGAGTCGGAAAGCCCCTCTTTTGATTGTTTCAAATATTTACTTGAAAAAAATGATTTTGATTTGAATGAAGTGAATGAACATGGTAGTTCTTCCCTTTTTAATTTTCTAGATAATTTCGATTACAAAAGTGATGACATTTTTGAAGAATTCGTGATTTTTTCTTTGTCGAATGGTGCCAATTTTCGTTTTGAAAATGCTGTTGAACATGACAATGAAACTCCATTAAGTTTTTTGTTGAAAAAAATCAAAAAATGCAAAGGAAAAGAATCTTGCAAAAAAATAGAAAACATATTAGAAGATTATGAAAATGGAATTATTTGGAATGTTGAAAACCATCATTTCTTTCCTATTAAATTGAGAAATATCATTTTTCAATTTACTATTTCCTTGAAAACTACTTTGAAACAAAAAAAAGGAATTAAATTTCCGAAATATCTTGTTTACATCATCATTCGCAACATTGTTTCCAACTTTCTTTTTTCATTACTTAATCCAACAAACAATAAAAAAAGAAAAAGAAAAGACTAAAATAATCAGTGAAAGAGTTCTTGACTGTTTGGGGAAAAAAAAAATAAAAATGGAGTTGTTTTATTATCTCAATAAATAGATTGCATTATCACCGTTTTGTTCATTTTAGTTCCATAGTGACGCATGGAATACAATCATTAGCAGTCATTACAGGAAAAGAGAAGAGTAAAAAAATGGAAGTCAGTTATTTCGTTCCATCTATTTTTTGGTTCATCGCAAGACTGTTTATACCTATTTTTAAAAAAACCAATTTTTATAAGTTCACTTTCTCAAAGTTGTGGAGATAACTGATGTTTACTTTTTGTACATTGTTTTTATTTTATATGTTTTAAAAATAAATGTTTTTAATTGTATAAAAATTAATAAATCAAATTAAAAAAAAAAGCATTTTTTTAATAATTTAATTTTTATTTCTATTAATAATATAACAATTCATTTCTTTCGGTGATCGTGACAATCTTTGCATACCCTCTTGCTCTTGTGGTTGGAAATGAGCTGGAGTTTGTAGTTTGAACAAGCCGAGCAAAAAATTTTCCCACAAACTTTTTGCAAAATTTTGAAAAAATAAAAAAACAAAATAATAAAATATAAAATGAATAAAATTTACCCCTACAATGATGTTTACGGACCATAAAAGTGAAAACTTTCTTACAACGATTACAATTAATACTCATGGAATCAGGAACCCACAAGGGGCTGTGCACGTTGAGATCGTTGGACGAGTTGGGCTGAGGTGTCAATAAAGGCTGACTCGTAACACGTTTTCCATTATTGTTTTCTTTCGTCGGTTTTTTGGGGGTGAGCACCACAAACTCCATTTCGTTTTGATCTTTTACAAAATAAGTTTTTAATAATTTTTTTTGATTTCGTTAAAAAATTTACAAAATGAAAAAATTTTACCATTTTGATCATCAAAAGCTTCTTCATCGGTCTCATAAACTATGACCTCGTTGTTGGAATGTCTGGTGCTGTTGTAGAGCTCTTTGGTGATACTGTTCGTTTCTTTGGGGATGTAAGACTCGTACATGTTAGTATTGCTATACAATTGCGAATAATTCAACACTTTGGGCGAGGGGTTCTAAAAAATATAATAAAAAAATTTTGAAAAAAAAAATAAACAAGAGTTTTGATATTAAAAAAAAATATTAAAAATAAAGAAAAAAAAGAAAATAAATCTAAATTCAAAGATAAAAACAAAAAAAAAATATTAAAACAATTTTAAAAATATTAAAAAAAAAAAAATTGTAAAAATAAAATAATTTTAGAAGACCTCTCTCCTATTCTTTTTGAGATTCTCGCGAATGATAACGAGAGAATCCTTCAAAATCTGGTCCATGATCTGCTGAGAATAAATTAAAAGGCTCAAATTCTTGAGTTTCTGGTTGAGCTCCTGTTTCTTTGTGTTGCAGAGGAGGTTGAGGTCTTTGTAGAGTCTTTTCTCGTCTTTGAACTCATTTTCAAAGAGAACGCGGGGCCGCTCAGTTTGATGCACAAAAGTTGTGTCGTAGTCAAGCCAAAAATCTTTCCACAACTGGATGTGTCTTGGTGATCCCGAAAACATCAATGTTTCTTCTGTGTGACTTCAATTTTTTTTTCAATTAAAAAAAAATAAATAATGTTGTTGAATTAAAGAAATGTAAATTGTTGAAGAAAAAAATATAAATTTTAAAAATGTAAATTTTAAATGTTAATTTTAAATGTTAATTTTAAATGTTAATTTTCAAAAAAAAAAAAATTTTTTACATATAACTGTGGTTAGTGTAAAAATCCTTCTTCTTCAACAAGTGAGTCCAAATGGAGACAGTCCTGCTGTCAATCTTGTGATAATTGCGCAACTTCTCCGAGTCGCACAGGAAATTTCCGAAACGACAGCTGATCGCGCCTCGATAAAGAGCCAATAAAAAAGAGGAGCCAAACTCGAAAGCGGTGGGATATTGTTGTGTTAATTGAAACACGCAATCTAAAAATTGTAAGAAGATGGGTGATCTTTGCTTTGGTTTGAATTGTCCTTCTGTTAGTCCATCGTTGGCCAGTCTGGTTGCGAACCTGTGTCCGAACGAAAACCAATCTTGTGAAAAAAAATATGAAAAAAAAAAATATATAAAAAAAAGTGTAAAACATTTGTTGAGAAATAATTTTACATTTTTAAAAAAAATAGATAACAAAAAATAAATGGATAAAAAACCTTTTTAAAAATATTTTTTTATTATTATTATCAGCTCAATATGATAAGTTTAAATTTACGTACCTTTTTCTATCAAAATTATGAACCCATTAATCGAGCGGTAGTAACTGTCCAGACCTAACTGAGCAATGGAACACATCATGGGTGTTCTATCCCAACCATCCGAACCTTTAAAATTCAAAATAATTAAAATTATCCAAATGAAACGATAAAAACTTTATGAAAAATTATTTTTTTTACAATGAACCAACACAGATTGTTTATTATTTATAGTTTCAATAACTTTGTTAGAAGCTGTGATGACAGCTCCTACATGTTTGAACCAGCCAGAAACATCGATTTTAGAATGAATAGAGTTTTCGTCGTTTTCGCTGAAAATGTTGACCATCGCATCAAACGACGCCTTGATGACGTGTATATTTCCAAGCCCCATGAACTCCACCTCTACGTTTGCATAGTTACGTGTAGACTCGTAACCTCCTGATGTAGCATAGTTCGCCATGGCATTAACCAATGGTCTTTTAAGATATAAAATTATAAAATAAAATGAAAAAAATTATAATTAAAAACACAAAAAACATAACAATTTATTTTACTAATTAAATTTTTGTATAAAAAGAAATGATAATAATATTACCTTGCATCAATTATTTTAAGTTTTTTATTGTGTTTATTTGATCTGCTTATGAGATCTATGAGAGCTTCATCTTCTTTCGATCTCGCCCCAATGACTCCCACGAGAGGTTGGGAACTACGAAGCAGCACCACTTCCTCCTCGGATGTCCAAGTGAGTACAGGAAGCCTATTGCTGCTTCTAAAAAGTGCACTTTTTTCCAGTGTTTCGTCATTAGCTTTGAATGGCACAGCTAATAAAATGAAGATGGTAAAATAAAGTTCAATTTATTTTTTTTTTAAAGGTAGATTTCTTTCTTCAAAAGAGGAATTTAAATATTATTTTTCTTTGAAATTATTCCAATAATCAAAATAAATGATATTCATTATAAATTTCCATATCATATTAATATGATTTTTTTTCTTACCCAATATCTGAGGATAAGTATCACATAATTTGTAGTTGGAATTTATTTGACTGATAGTCCAGATTGTGGTCGGTAGATACATCCTCCTAAACTCATTCATAGGATCATATATATTCCATCCCTCCTGAACATGCTTTAAATACGATAAATTCTTCACTTGGGACAATTTCTGGTGATATGAATATGCAAAAAAATTTCTGATTGATTCTGTCTTCATCTGATCTAATAGAATTCTTATTTTGTTTGGATGATCTTTATTTTTGAAGATCACTGAGACACATCTCGAATCCTTGCATTTCAATGTCAATTTGTGGGTTGTTCGATCATTCATAACCTGTGAACTTTCGATTTCTACTTGCATGATACTCCCAATGGTGATCTAACAGAATCAAAATAAAATTTTATTGTGAATTATATATCTAAATTTAATTTGGATCATGCCTTGAATAGATGTGGGGAGAGATTATTTATAGCATTAGTTGGGCAAAACAAAATTCTATAATTTGTTATAAATAATTGTCCACTGTATGATGGCCACATTGGAGTATTTAATATCACATAAGTGCATAGATTCGAATTATATAAACATTTTTCTCCAAACACCAATGATATTGGAAATTCTACCTTGATATTCAATTCTTGAGAATCACCAACATTTGGAGATTCTTTCATAACAAAATTCCTTTTATTTTTATTTAATCAAGAAATTCTTTTTATCAGAGAATTCATTAAAAAGTTGAATTAATCCTAGAGAAATTAATAGTAAACTTGCAATTTTACTTAATCCATTTTTATAGGTTTTTTATTTGCATTAATATATTCAAAAATAATTAAAATAAAATTGTAATTATTTATTGAACACTCATCCAAAAAATGAGACAAAAATTTTTAATATTCATTGTAATCACTTTATTTATTACAATCGCAAATTCATTGGTATTCCATTTGAGAGCAAATGAAGAATTATGTTTAGATGAACAAATCAATTATGGTAAACTAACCAAATTAATATCGAAAAGAATATTTAAATTGACATTAAATCTTATTATCCCTTGATGATCAGATACTGTTGTGCATGGTGAATTTAGAAGTTTGGGAGCTAAATCAGAAATGTTTGCAGTCCAAGTTCTTGCACCAGAAGGGCAAAGAATCATCTGGGAAAAGTATTCCACCACAGAAGGGAGCTTTGGATTCACTGCTGAAGAATATGGAGATTATAGATTTTGTTTCAGACGTATCACCAAAGGTATGATTCTGATTCGAAAGCATAATATCCAATTACTGATAAAAAATATTTTTACCAGAGTATAATCATCAATTATAATTATACGTGCAATATCTTGAAATATCTCATATTTAAACAATCCAAAAATTCTTTATTTAATTTTAATAAATCATCAAAACCAATTCCCTATAGGAAAAAGTTTGCCATTGGTAGCAGAAATGAGTTTCCAATTGAATACTGGAGTAGATGCAAAAGATTATTCTGCAGTTGCCAAAAAGGAACATTTGAAACCAATCGAAGTAGAAATGAAGAAAGCAGAAGATATGATCAAAGAAATATTGAATTCTTTGACTGAATGGCAAGTAAGAGAAGAAGCACATAGAGATACCAGTGAGACTGCTAATGAGACTATTGTCAACTGGAGTATTTTTACCCTCATTTTGATTGTTGGATTGGGATTATATCAAACATGTAAAACAATAAAAATAAATTTTTTTTTGAAAAAATATCACTAACAAAATAATTATCTTTTTTAGGGTCTCTCAAAAGATTCTTGAAAACCAAAAGAGTTATTGATTAAAACAAATAGAGATCTCTATCTCTTTGCTATATAAAATATTTAAGTTTTTCTATCAATATTATTAAAAAATAATAAAATATAAAAAAAAAAAAATCTTTTGTTGTAATATTGAAAATTAAAATGAAGAATGTTCCACAAAAAACCAGATCTACTCAAGAGAATGAATCTCATGAAGTTTATAAACAATTATTTATAGAATTTGTTGAGAACAGCATAAAAGAAAATGGAATCGAAGAAGAAAATTTTTCATCTAATTTGCAGGATTTATATTTTAAAAATTCTACATTCCCAAAGGGAAATAATTTGGTTGCTTTGAAGGATCAAGAAGTGAGAAACACCATCTTCAGACCTCTCTTTTTTAGACATATAAAAGATTCTGTAAATGAAGGAGCTTTGTGGGATCATTACATTAAATTATTTGATTTAATACTCAATGGAAATGAAGAATCATTAAAGGATTTAGATCTTCCAAATGAATGGTAACAAAAAAAAAAAACTTTCATCCAAAATAAAATTAACACTTCTTATGGGATAGATGATACTATTTCCTTATTAAAATAATCTATTCCCAATAATTTCTTAATTTTTTCGAAAATTAGGGTATGGGATTTCATTGATGAATTCATCTATCAATATCAAGCAATAGAATTTAATAAATCCAGATTGTTTCTCAAAGGAGAAATTGATATAAAGAAAATAGACGATAAAAAATGGAATATAATCACAATTTTCACTTATTTGGAAAAATTTGTGCGCAAATCAGAAATTGTTGAAGTACTTTCCAGACCACATAAAGATTCAGAAACCATTCTCAATGCAACAGGATATAAACATTTGTTGCAATTATTTGGATACATGTCTTTACAAGGATTATTTAGATTAAATTGCATGATAGGAGATTATCTCTATGCTATCAAACTTGCAGAGCCAATCATTGGTTTGGGAAGATTGAAAAACAGATCCATTTTGAGCGAGATCACACCTATCTGCCACATCGACACCTATTACTACATATCCTTTGCTTATATGATGATCAGACGCTATAATGATTGTATCACCTCTCTCCAATACATCCTCAGCTACATTGAGAAAAACACAAAATACATCCAATCTCGTTCCTATCGCTACCAACAACTCTTCAAGAAGACCGAACAACTCTACTCCATCCTCATCATTGTTTTCTCCTTATCCCCTCAACCCATCGAATTCACCTTGTACACCAAAGTGAACGAAAAGGGATCCGAATTTATGGAACAGATCAGAGAAGGGGAGCTCGCAGGATTCGATCAACTCTTCCATAACTGTGCTCCAAAGTTCCTCTCTCTTTCTCCTATCAACGCTGAAGTCAAAGAGGACAGACACTTGCAAACCTACAACCTTCAAAAGGAATTGTTCATTTCTGATATACAACAACAACTTTCCCTTCCAAAAATCTCTTCCTACCTCAAATTGTATTCTTCCATTGAGATCACCAAGCTCGCTGGCCTTTGTGGTTTGTCCAACCAAAATCTCACCAAATTCCTTTTGTCCACCAAGAATAAGACCAGAAAGGTCGTCGATTCCGTCAAGATGAGAGGTGATAGTTTGGGTCATTTCTTCATCATCAGGGATATGATTCATGTAGATACCAACAAGAGACAGGATAAATTCAAGAAAATTTTTGTTGACGAATTCATAGGCCAGAGTGGAAAATTACAGAGAATCATCAATTTGATCAAGTAAAAATATCAAAGATTCCCTCTCTTTGAAAGAGATATTATTTAATCTTATTAAAATATTCAATCAAAATTAATTACTTTCTCGAATTTCTTTTTTGAATTACTTTGAATAAGATCTTGGTGGATATGATCTTTCAAAAACTCATTTTCTTCATAAAAAAAAAAAATTGGAGTAAATGAAGAAGAAAACAAGCACAAATAATATCAATAATAAAAAGAAACAACCTATTGTTAATAATAATCCACCATTACGTAATCCAATCAAAAATAATAAAATTATAATAAAATTTTATTTATGCCAAAAATTTAATTTCTTTCACCATATAAATAGCAATAGGACAATATGCTTGCCCTTATTGTAATGAATCTTTTGATGAATTGGGGTTAGGGAAACATGTTATAGAAACACATAATAAAGAGGATCCTAGGGTGGTATGTCCTATCTGTGCATCAAGGCCGGGTGGAAATCCTAATTATAAAAGCGCAGATTATTTTGGGCATATGACAATGAGACATGGGGCACCCAATATCAACACAGTCTACAATGATATCAACAATAACATCCCTCCTCCTCCTCCTCTTTTTACAACTACGACAACTACTCCAACCATCCCAAAGACAGGAGGACTCTTCAAAAAATCCGCTCCCCTCACTAATCCTTTGACCCCAAAGGCTGTCACAAGAAAATTGGAAGTCGCTCCATTTAGTACAGGGAGGGGTGATCCAACATGGGAATATGTATGGAAATTGGATAAAGAAAATAGGTACATAATTTTAACATAATTTTTTAATCCAAAAATTTTAAATATATTTCTCGTATCTTATTGTTAAATTGTATTTCCCATATAATAAAAATATTTGATAGATATTAATTGACTTATGGAATTTGAGTTCAATATAATAATTTCATATTTCTTGATTTTGGGATTCATAATTTAATCATTTTTAAATCTTTCTTAAAACTTTAGTAATTCGATATATCATATCAATTGCAAAACCTGTAATAATAAAATATCATTTAACGAGGCCAGAGCCTTCCTCCCTTGTGGTCACTCCTTCCACGAAACTTGTCTTGAGGACAAAAACTCCCTTCCCGTTTGTACATTCTGCCAAAAAGAGGAAGAGGAGGCGGAGATAAAAGAAAATAAGCAATCTCAAAATAATAATGTTAATAGTAATGATAAATTGTTTGTAGAAGGGAAAAAAAAAAATTCAAGAAAGAAGAAAACCCAACCCAACAAAAAGTAACTCCTTCTCTTGTTGTTGTTTCTTCTGCCTTACCTCACAACAAACGATTCAATCACAGGAATCTATACATATTTACTTTGTTTTTGTTGATTATCTTTGTCATTTGGAAAATAATAAATTAAATTCAATTTTTAATAAATTAAAATCTTTTTTTTTTAATAATAAATTAAAATTTCAATTTCCCAAAGAAGTCTTTCTAGGCTTTGTGTTTCTGTTTCTGTTATTGTTGTTTTTGTTTGGCCTTTTGTTGGGAGTCTTGTTAGGAGTTTTTCTTGGGGCTTGATTCTTTGAAGGTGGTGTTTTCTTAGTAGGAGCAGTTTGTTTATCAGTAGCAGGTTTTTTAGGGGCTTGTCCCTTGAATTTCCCGTTTTGTAATTTCTCAACAACACTCTCTCTAATAGCAGTAAGAACTTGACTCTCTTTCTCTTGTTTCTTTTTCTTTTTTTCGACTTGTTGTTCTTCCCACTCAATTTTGCTTTTATCTTTTTCTATTTTTTGATCTCTAACGGAGTCCAGTTGTTTGTTGATAGTCTCTAAAATGTCAAGATCTTCATTAGTGGTTGTGGTTCTCTTTTTTCCATTTTTGGTAGTATTGGAAGCTCTAGGTTTTTTTGCGTTGTTTTTGTCTTTTTTGTCATTGTCGGATCTTTTGGAGATTTCTCTTTCTCTGTTATCTCTCTCCTTTCTTTTTTTGAACAATCTCTTTTTTCTTTCTGCAAGTGTTTCTCTGTGAGGCAATAACTTTAAAAAAAGATTAGATGATTTAAAAGAAAAAAGTTTGAATTTAATTTTAATTTATTTTAAATTTTAATTTTATTTATATAAATTTTACTTTTTCATCCATTTCTTTTATTGGCAATTCAGCAGTTAATGTGCCATGAGCAAACGATGCTTGTGGTTCTTCTCCCTCTTTGATATCGATTTTGATTCCATATGGATATGGGAAACTATTCAAAATTTAAAAAAAAATTAAATATCAATCGGAGAAATAATTTGGAAAATTTTTATATATTTTTGATGTTGATAATTTTCTTGGGTTTTTTACTTTAGATAATATTTTTTGGAATATTTGAGTGTATCGAGATGGAAATGTGTTGCTGTCGGATCGAAATTTATCATTTGGGGAGGTATTTTATGCAACATTACCTTTATACTCAATACATTTTTATATTTTTTGTATTTGATTTGATAATTTGGCTCTTCTCTCTTTTCTAATCAGATCATATCAAAAAAAAAATTGATTCATAGGAACATTATAAGAAAAATATATTGGTAAAATAAAATGGAATACAGTTATATATCCTACATAAGAACTCCATTCTTTGGATTTTTTAAAATATCATTTTATTTACCTTCATTATTTGATTCTGCGATATTTTCTTGCACTTGTTCTTCATTGTTATTATCACTCATTGTCTAATGTTTTCTTATAAAAATCTCACAATTTTGGTTTTTTTTTTATTTTAATTATAAAGATTAAATAAATGAGAAATAAATAAAAAAAAAAGCTTTATAACAAGGAATGATAATCTATATATTGATAGCCATTTTGACAATCATTGCAATATTAATCCAAAAGGGGATATTGAATATAGAATTTAAATTGCCCTCCTCTTCTTCAACAAATGATGGAAATAATAATAATATCATAAGTGATACCAAAATAGAAAGCACCAAAAATGATAATAGCATTAATAAAAGCACATCATCAAATGATAAACAAACATTGATAGAAGAGAAAATAGAGAACAATAATATTTATAATTCACCAAAATTTAGTAATCCCCAAGAAACTGAAATAATAAAAAAGAAGGTCAATACAACCCCATTGAATCCAGATGCAATAAAGATATTGTATGCAACCCAAAAGGGAACATCATTGGGATTCGCAAAGAGAATAATGAGGGAATGTAAAGAGAGATATAACCTCGAAGTACAAGTGATGAATATAGAGAATTATGACGGAGAAGAAAATCTTCATAAAGAGAAAAGGGGGGTGGTATTCATCTTATCTACGTACACTGATGGAAAACCAACACCATCTGCTGAAGACTTTTGTGAATGGCTCGATGATGCAGCAAACGATTTCAGGGTAGACAAGGGATGTTTATCCAATTTGAAATTTGCCATCTTTGGGTTGGGACAAAGCGAATATGGAGATAATTACAATGTGGTTGCAAAATCTGTCGATAAAAATCTCAAGAAAATGTCCGCAAAGCAGATGTTGCAGATGGGAGTGGGTGATGGGCAATATGCTGAAGAATCTTTTGACAAATGGCTCAAGAAATTCTATCCATCTCTTCTAGTGCACACTGGCAACAAACAACTCTTGAAGGAATACAAGAAGAAAGTCAATCAGAAGAGAAAACCAATCACCATTGGAGAAGAGGAGGAGGAATCTGATGATTTGGAACAGGATACTAATCAGGAGCCTTTGATCGATTTGGAAGATATAGGCGATTCCATGTCTTCTCAAAAAAAGAAGGAAGAGGTGGAAGAGGAGGAGCTGGATGATGATGAGGAGTTTGATGATAATAAGAATCTTGGAAAGGAGATGTTGACTCCTTCCCTCAGAAAATCTCTCACCAAGCAAGGTTACAAGTTAATAGGTAAAAAAAAACAAACATGAAATAATTTGCATAATTATGAGAATCACCACACTGTATGTAAATATCATGTAAATTTGAAGATATATCTCCAATATAGAGATGAATGATTTTTTTTATTGTGTTATATATGTGTCCAGACATATTCAAAAAGAAATAAAAATTTCCCCTTATGATTTTTGAGAACAAATTAATCAAATTTTAAAAATTCGATTTGATTTGATATCTACTTGATTAATTTTTTTTTTAACGAACAATAGGAAGCCACAGTGGTGTCAAGTTATGCAGATGGACCAAAGCAATGTTGAGAGGAAGAGGAGGCTGCTACAAGCACACTTTCTACGGAATCGAGAGTTTCAGATGCATGGAGATGACTCCCAGTCTCGCCTGCGCCAACAAGTGTGTCTTCTGTTGGAGACATCATTCCAACCCCATCGGAACTGACTTCAAGTGGAAGATGGACGAGCCCGAGTTTCTAGTTGAAGAGGCCATAAAGAAGCATTATGAAATGATCAAAGAGTTGAAGGGTGTCCCTGGCGTAAAATCTGACAGGTAATTTTTTTATTTTTTTTTAAAAATAATATTTTTCCTTTTTTGCTACCAACATTTTTCATTTTATTTTTTTTCAAAATTCTAATTAAAGATACGAAACCGCCTTCCAAATAAAACATTGTGCATTGTCATTGGTGGGAGAACCAATTATCTACCCAAAAATTAACGAGTTTGTTGACATGCTCCACCAAAAAAAGATTTCCACCTTCCTTGTCACCAACGCTCAATTCCCTGAAAAGATCTCTCTGATGAAACCTGTCACCCAACTGTATATAAGTGTGGATGCTGCAACCAAAGAATCTTTAAAGACTATTGACAGGTTAAAAAAAACATTTTTTTTTTTCCAATGAATAAATTATAATTAAGTTTTTAAATTATTCATTTAATATTTTTTTAAAATAGACCATTGTTTAAAGATTTCTGGGAAAGATTCATTGGATGCATTGACGAAATCGCTAAAAAAGGTCAAAGAACTGTCTTCAGATTGACACTCGTAAAGAGTTGGAACATGGAAGAGATGAACAACTATGCAGAGTTGATCGCCAGAGGTTCTCCTGATCTCATTGAAATAAAGGGTGTCACTTATTGTGGTACTTCCACTGCTTCCACTCTTACCATGAAGAATGTTCCTTTTCATGAAGAAGTCATGGAGTTCTCCAAAAAGGTAATTTTTATTTTCTCAAAAGAAAAATTTGAGTTTTTCAAAAAATTAATTTCTTAAAGTTGGCTTCAATGAAACAACTCCAAGACAAATATGAGCTCGCTTGCGAACATCAACACTCCTGCTCTTTCTTGATCGCCAATAAACAAAAATACTATAAAGATAACAAGTGGCATACTTGGATCGATTATGAAAAGTTCCACGAGTTAGTTCAATCTGGAAAAGACTTCTCTTCTGTTGACTATATGGCAGAGACTCCTTCTTGGGCCATTGCTGGAAGTACCGAAAAAGGTTTTGATCCTCTTGAAGTCAAAACAAAAAGAAACAAAAAAGATGATAATTAAAATTTTAATCTTTTTTAAAATCTTCTCATTTTTTTTTCGATTCTATTAATTTTGAAAATTTATGTCTATTCAAAATTATTATTGAAAAAGAAAAATTGAAGTCAAGATATTTTTATATTCTCAAAAATGGGTGAAAAAAATTGCAATGGGACATAAAATTTCTGTTTATAATAATAAATTTAATAAAATTAATTGGTTGGGGTTTGAAGTTCACCAGATTTAATTTTGAGGGTCAAATCTTTTGGTTTCATTCCTCCAACAGTGCATCCTACACTTCTAGCAGTTCCCAAAATTTCCAAACAGGTACCAGAAAAGGTTTTGGAGAGAGAGTGGTCACGAAGTTTTCTTACGATTCCATAGAAATCTTCAAGAGGGATATCTCCGGTGTGGGTGACATTCTTTACTTTCTTTCTATCACGTGGTGGTTCTTTCAAAGCTTTAAGTACCAAAGTGGATGAGGTAGGGATAACAACAACAGAGGTTTGTCTGTTTTCAATGGTGAGTTCAATCATACACTTAATACTTTTGTAATCTTTGGTTGCAAGAGCAATATCATCAGAAACTTTCTTAGGAGCAACTCCCAAAGGACCCAATTTAGGAGCCAAAGTAGCTAATTAATTTTTGAGAAAAAAATCGAAATGAGGTGATTATTAATGGGATATTGTTGATAAAAGTTTAATTTACCCATGTTAGCTGGTTCTCCTCCAACACATCTCATTTTCAAGATAAATTTTTGTGACATTTTTATTATTAAATTTAATAGGGCTTGTGGATGTTAAGATAAAGTTAACTACCAAAGATTGTTGCAAGCCTATTTATTTAATTAATAAAAGATTGATTGGATTTAGATAGACATTTAAAGTGATTAAATAATGAAGGGAAAAAATATTACTTCGCTTTTTTTTTTAATTTAAATTTATATAATATTCAAATTTGAAAAAAAAATATAAAAAAAAATTATCATATTCAAGAATAAGAACGTAATACATTTAAATTTTCGATTTATTTTCTCAAAAATAAATCAAAAATAAATCAAATCATAAATCTTTTATAATTTCTTGGGAAATTCTCATGATATTGTGAGAGTTGATATCAAAAAAGATTTGTTTAATTCTTTCGAACTTTGATCTCTAGTTTCTCTTCAAATCAATTTGATTTTTTATTTGTTAATCTTGTTTGAGATCATTATTCGAGATAATCAATATCATTTTATCTTTATTGATCTAAAATAAAAAAAAAAGCAAAAAAATAAAAAAATGAAAAATCTAATCTGCAATGGATCACATTCACACCATCTCATGAATTATTGTTGTAAATTATTAGCTTTTTATTTTATAATAATTTTTATATAATTGTTTATATATTTTGAAAAAAATAAAAGATAATGGAGATTTATATGGATTTGGAGATAATTAATATGGTCAATTAGGAATTGGAAAAGAAATTAAAAAAGCAGAGGAGCCAATTTTGCTGTGGAATGATAAGAATATAAAATCCATTTGTTTGGGATGCAACATATCTTACATCCTCAGTAAAAATGGTGATCTATTTTCTTTTGGTGAAAACGATTTTGGACTCCAAATATGAGCAATTGGGAATAGGAAACTATGAAAATCAATATGAACCAGTTTTGATGATGAATGATCCAACAATCAAATTGATTTCATGTGGAGAAAGTCATACAATGATCTACAAAGAAAGAGGAGAATTATTTGTGTTCGGAAGTAATGAATATGGGCAATTAGGAATCGGAACTCTCAAAAATCAAAAACAACCAACTCCTTTGTTATTGATGAAAGATGAAACTATCAAAATGATTGGGAGGCAATCACTCTATTATTTACAAAGAAAATGGGGATTTGTTGGTGTTTGGTAAAAACTATTATGGACAACTTGGATTAGGAGATGACACAACAGAAATTTTAACTCCTACTTTGTTGTTGAATGATCTCGATATTGAAGATATTATTTGTGGGGCAAACCATACAATGTATCACAAGAAAAACGGAGAAATTTATTTTTTTGGATATGGGTAATTTCATTTTTAGAATAGTTAATAATTAATTACAAATTTTTTTATAAAGGGATGGAGAGCAGCTCGGGATAACGAATGGCTTGAAAGAAATAAGAACTCCAACATTGCTGACAAAAATAGAAGATATCATTTTGATTTCAACTTCATATGATCATAATTTTATTTTGAAAAAAGATGGGGAACTGGTGGGCTTTGGAATAAATGAAGAACTAAAAATTAGTCATAAATTTCCAAAAGACAAAGTATTGTTGCCTCAAACAATAATGAAAGATGAAAACATTCAGTCTGTTGTTTGTACCACTTCTGGTACCCTCATTCATTACAATGATGGAAAAATTTTTGCAAGAGGATGCTTCATTTCTAAAGTTTACCTCAACGAAATGATTTTTAACAAGCCTTCCATCATGTTTGTTGGATCAGGTGATATCGAGCCATGGTCTCCTCGAACTCATGAACATTTCCCAATAGAAATAAAACAATCCATTCTCCAATTTGTTCTTGTCTTGAAGTACTTTCAAAAAAAATTTGGATTCAAGATTACAAAATATCTTCTTCACTCAATTATTGAACTTTCACTCATTTGAAATAACAAACAAAACTTAATATATTAAACATATCAAATAAAGGATTTCATTTTATGTTATCCATTCTTTCATCATTCAGTTGCAGATAAAGAAGGAGAACGATCTTTATCAACAGTCCAATGTCATAGAGCCAATAGGTGTTGAGAAAGTGGATTTGAATTGATTTTTAGTTATGTAAAGTTTAAATTGAATTTTTTATTTCAAAATAATGAAATTAATTTGATGATATGAATTATCAAAACTTTTGGAAATTTTGAATTCTTGTTTGAGTTGTATCTTTTCCAATAAAGTAAAAAAGAAAGAACCAAATTTCTGAAAGAAGAAGGATAGTATATGTGATTCTCAGTTGACCAATCCATCATCATAGATCCAGAAAAAATAGGTAAATCAATATTTTTGAGATCAATAGAGGTAGTATGAGAGATAGAGTTATCATAGGGATTGGCGGTATGTAATGAACCATCTTTTTCCACAATATAAAACTTATCATAACAGCAAAATATTTGTTTGATATCTTCCGGTTTTGTGCTATTTGTCTTGAAGAGATGAGAATTGTTGTTACTTTTGCTTGAAATGTGGTAGATTCCATTGTCTGCAGATGCAACAGTTGACCATGCCATACATCCAACATTATAAAAATATTTAATTCCTAATTCGCTTGGTATTTTGTATTTTCCTATTATTTTGTTTGCTGTTTCGTACCAACCCTTTAAGCAAAGAAATAAAAAATGACATCATAAAATTCAAAATTTTATTCAAAAATTTTGTCAATCTTACAACTTGCCCACCCCAGCCATAAAGCCTTTAAAAATTTTGTTATAGAATTAAAAAATAAATGTGTTTCTTACTGTCCTAAATTTTAGTTTTGAAATATAATCAACAAAATCAACAAAAAAGAATCTAAAATATTAATATTACCATCAAAAGTAACCTATTTATAACAACAAATTATCTTTTATAGGTTATTATGAAAAGAAGAAAGTATTTTACAGCAGAAGTATGATTAGATCCACAAGCAATTGATTTAAACCGAACTGGACAATCGATAACTGAAAAAATGTTTGTATCATTATTCCCTCCGACTGATATTTCTCCTTTATTACGTAATAAAAAAAAAAGAAAATTATTTATCAAAGAAAAAGATTAATCAAAAGGAAAAATAGATTAATTAAAAGTGTTTTATCAAAGAAAAGAAATTTACCATTTATTTGTCCAAATCTTATCACTTTTCCGTTTGATAAGAGGAACATACAAAAGTAAAATCCGCAAGCCATTCCAACCACCTTATATTTTTCTTTCCCACATAAATCTTTCGGAATTTGCAACTCTTCCATTGTTTTTGATCTTTTGTTTTAAATTGTTTTCAAGAATTATTAATGAAATTTTTTTGTAAGAATTTAATATGCGCAATATAATTTGGATCAATTTTTATAGATATTGATCCATTCTTTGATATATTTACTAACAAATTTTCAAAAAAAAAAAGATATAAACTATAATTTCTTACATTAGTGAATTATATGTATAAGATGGATCAATTCCATACACTTTTCCATTATCCAACAACTATTAAAAAATTTAATTTTTAAAAAAATATAATATTGGTATATAATATTTGAATTACAAATAATTTATGATCTCCTCCACATGCCATTGAAACGACTTCATTTTCAAATTTAAATACATATTGTTTTTCTCTAAGATTATACCCAATAGATTTTCTATCTTTATTCAATGATACATATGACAAATTATTTTGGCCAATTTGAAAAATATTTTCGTTATTTTTGGAGATAGGAGTTTTATCTTCATGTTTGATCCATCCTTTTTCCGTTTTATAGATGAAATTATATCCTAGTGTGCTAAAGATAGGTGGATATCCTTTTTCAAAATTCATTTTTTGGACAAATTTTTTTTAATTAAATAAGATCTGTTGTAGGGAAATCCTTCATACGACTTGGGACATTGATCAAAAATCGATACTGATCTTTCATTAATGAATAAACTAGATTTCAGACATTACAAGTAAATAGTTGGTATCCATTTAAATCCATCAAGACATTTGATTGAAATAAAGTTGGGAGGATACAAACAAAAAAATCCCAATTCCGAAGAGTGGACAATCCATCACTGATATATCTTTTAAATTTTGAGCCAAATCAATGTGGATGATAGATAAAAAATTTCCCCTTATAAGATTGGGAGGTTTTCATTCGATGATTTACAAAGAAAATTGAGATTTGTTGCTTATAGTGATAATGAAAGAGGACAACTTGGATTGGGGGACGAAATCAGTCGACCAACACCAACTTTTTTGTTGAATGATATTGACATTGAAGATATTGTTTCTGGAATTTCACACTATTCTTGAAGAAAATGGAGAAACTTTTACCTTTGGAATGTATGACTAAAAAAAAAACAATTTTTTTTTGGCATTCAAACACAGTAAAAAAATTTTTGTCAAAAATTTTTATTTGGAAGATTTGAAGGTGAAAGCGAAATGCTTAATTTATTGAAAAAAACAGATAACATTAATAAATTAACATTGATAAAGCAAGAAAGTTTAGAAATGATTTCAAATTCTCGGGAACAGGTTCTCATTTTGAATAATGATGGAGAGGTGATAGGTTTTGGATATAAAGAGTACCTTTACGTATGTTTAAAGAGTGAAGAACATTCATATTTACTATGAAAACTATTGACTAAAGATGAAAGTATCTGTTCTTTCTTTGTACTTGTTATTACAGTTACATTCAAAACAATTATGGAAAGTTTTTGCAAGAGGAAATTTTTTTCAAAAAACTATTATAATGAGTTGATTTTTAACAATCCTTTTTTGTTGTTCTTTGGATAAGGTGAGTTCTGGAATGGTCTCCTCAAAATCACTTTTTTTTTCAAATGATATAAACGTTCTTGTTTACAAATTTTTCCAAAGAAAAGTCCTTCTTTCCAAAATCATTCATCTTTCTTTTATTTTTTTTAAAAAAATGAAAAGAATTAGCAACGGATATCATACCTCACATCTTTTTTTTCATTGTTGTAAATATTAATTATTTAATTTTATTGAAGAATGATAAAAATATAAAATCAATTTGTTTGGGAGATAGTTTTTCTTTCATCCTCTATAAAAATGGAGATTTATTTTCATTTGGATACAATAAAGATGGAGAATTGGGAATAGGAAATTTTAAAGATCAATTTGAACCAGTATTGGTGATGAATGATCCAACAATCAAATTAATTTCATGTGGAGGTGATCATACAATGATTTACAAAGAAAATGGAGAATTGTTGGTGTTTGGATCCAATCGATTTGGACAATTAGGAATAGGAAATTCAGAAACAGAAGAAGAATATACTCCAATTTTGTTGATGAAAGATAAAACAATTAAAATGATAAGATTGGGATATCATTCGATCATTTACAAAGAAAATGGAGATTTGTTGGTGTTTGGTTATAATGATTGTGGGCAACTTGGATTGAAAGATGAAATCAACAGAAATACACCCACTTTTTTGTTGAATGATCTTGATATTGAAGATATTGTCTGTGGAAATGAACATACAATTTATCTCAAAAAAAACGGAGAAGTTTTTGTTTTTGGAAATAAGTAAAATTTTAATTTTCTTTATTCATTTTTTAAAAATTAAATCTTTTTTTTTAATCTTTTAAACTTTTTTCATGAAAAAATAATTTAAAATAGTGAAAATAAAAGATTGGGATTGCAAGGCACGGAAAAAATTATAAAAATACCAACTTTATTGATGAAAATAGAAAATATAAAAAAGATTAGAACATCATCTAGTCACACCCTTGTTTTGAAAAAAGATGGAGAATTGATTGGTTTTGGATCTAACTACAAACATAAATTAAGCTTAAAAATTGATGAAAATGAATTATCAACACCTCAAACAATAATGAAAGATGAAAATATTCAATCTGTTCTTTCTTTTTCTGATGCTTCCTTCATTCATTTCAATGATGGAAAAGTATTTGCAAGAGGATCTCTATCTTCAAAAAAATTTTCTCATGATTTGATTTTTAACAATCCTTCTTTTATGTTTATTGGATCAGGTGATGTTCTTGAATGGTCCCCTCAAACTCACTCTTTTTTCTCATATCAAACAAAACAATCTGTTCTTGGGTTTGTTCTTGTTTCGAAATATTTCCAAAAGAAAATATCATCCAAACTCCCCAAATATCTTCTTTTCTTTATCATTCAACTTTCTTTAATTTAAAAAAATTAAATTTCTTTATAATTGAATTTTAAAAAAAAAAAAATGAAAAAAATAACAATAAATAAATCCACATTATTGAAGATGCAAACTTATGAAGAAAAATTAGGAAGTAAACAACAAAATCAATGAACAAAGAAAATGGAGGGTCTTCCTCCTTTTAAATTTAATTCTTGCGCATCAATCGAAAATTTCGATGCTCCCTTGAAATGATATAAAAAACTACAATCTTATTGAATCAAAATTGCAAACTCGATTCAAAACTTCACATATTATGAATTGAGTTCAAACTTCTATTAAATAGAGAAAACATAATTTGATAGAATGAGAAAAAAATTATATAATATACTTTTGCAATAAATTACTAGAATTGAGAATCTATTTCGGAATTTTAATTGATGAGATTATAGATCGAATGAGAGCTTTATTTAGCTTAAATATTTTATTAATTCACCATTTTTTCTATAGATTCATCATGATAATAATATTAAAAAAAAAAAGCATCAAATTAAAACTTTATATTATTTAAAAAAAAAAATGAATAACTCTTTTCAATTATTTTTAAAAAAATACAACAATAATCAATTCATCTTTTTCCTTCCAAAGAAGTTAGCTGAAATTTACAAACCATTGGAAGGGAATCAATCTTCTACTCTCAATCTCCAATTACAAAGCACGATCGTGATTTCAAAGAGTGATAGAGATTGGCTTAATCTGTATGACGATAATACTAGAACAAAGAGGGTTCTCAATGAAAATTTATTTAAAGAGATTGAAGAATATGAAGAGAAAGAGAAGACTGAAAAACCAGAAAATCCATCTGCAACAACTGGAGGGACAATTATAAATCCTCAATAAGTTGATTATAAAAAAATTTAATCAACTGATGCATCAATCTTTGATAAAATTTGTTGTTTATAGTACATTAATAAAATAAATAAAAATTTTTCTGTATAAATCAATTGTTTATTATTTTTATATTCCCTCCCATTCAATGAAAATGAGAAAGTGCTGAAATTTTCCTCTTATAATTATTTATTTATTTATCTCAGTTTATTATAAAAAATGGGAAATAACAAATCAAAGCAAGAGAACACTAAGGAGAATGTGGAAGATATTGAATCCAAAAAGCCTGGTAAGGGAGGAAATATCCGAAATAATTTTAATTTGAAATATTTTTCAAAGTATTGGAGGCTTGGAATGAGAAAGATATAGAAAATTGGCTTATTAAACACGATGCGAAGGATTTTATACCATATGCTAAAAAATATGGCATAGATGGAGATATGTTAACTGAATTCAAATCTGAAGATTGGAAGATGTTAGGATCAAATGAAAATATCAGTTTTAATGTATTTATCAAAGTGTGGGATGGAAAATGCGAAGAATATGCAAAATATTTGGAGGAAATCAAACCAAGAAATGAAATAGATGAAAATACAAAGATTGAAAATGGAGAATGGGAAGAACATAAAGTAATCAAAAGAAGGCATTTTAAAAATAACTTAATGTTGTTGAAAAATATAGATTCCAGAAGATGATATCGAATCAATTTTGTTTTATCATGATGCATCGAAAAATACATCAAAAGGAGCGAGAGCATTGAATAGGTTTTTATAGTTAAAACTCATTTTAGAGCAAATATGAACTCATTTATTCAAATAATTTTTTTTTTTTTTCAATTTTGCAGGATATGGGCTTATCAGCCAAGGGCATTCCGTAGATATTATGGATGTGAATTGATAAGATTGAAAATTCCAAAAAACACTGAAATAAAAGGATTAAATTGGAAGGAGTTTCACAATAATTCTCCTTCCTGTGTCGAAAGTGTTCCTTTTTCCATTGAAAGTTTATCTGAATTGTTTTTCTACTCGGTTGCAATGAGTGGTCTTCACAGTGGTACAAGGATTTTTGTTGAACCAAGGAGTGCATGGAGTAAACGTACAGTTCTTTCAAAAATAAGAAGAAAAACAAATTTTAATTCAAACATATAATGGATTACTTTTTTTAAATTTTTTTTTTTTTATTGAATATTTGTGTTTATTAAAATTGATCCTATTCTTATCAAATTCTCATTAGGATGTAACGCTTCTTCTGGAGGTCTTCACCCTGAAGAAGTTTATTTTTTGGGGAAAGTGGATGGAAGTGCTAATCTCTACCATTACTGTATGAAATATCATGGTCTTGAAAAAAGAGCAAATATACCTAACGAAACATGGTCTCTTTTGTCATCAAATCTCCCCGAAGGATCATTTATTATGGCTATTACATCTGTAATAATAATCTATATCATAATATATTTATTCTTAATTTTTTTATTTTTATTTTTTATTTTAATTATAATTATTTTTAAATTATTTTTTTTATTTATATAAATTTTGGAAAGTGTAATTGGAGAGAAGAATGGAAATATGGGGAAAGAGGTATGAGATACACCAATTTGGACGTTGGTCATGCTTTTGGCTCAATCAAAGTATCTGCAAGAATGTTGGGTTGGCAAGTGCAAAGATTGAAGGGCATATCTGACGAACTCTTCACAAAACTCTTGGGAATCAATAAAGAGTTGGCACATCCGACGGAGAAAGAATACCCGGGGATACTTCTCCTTGTCATCCCCAATTCCAAAAAAATAGAAAATTTCAAAATCAATTCTTTCTGTGGGGAGTTGGGTAATCTTTACGAGAAATCTGTTGAATTTTTGGGAAAAGCAAACAAATTAAGTGAAACTCGTACAGAATGGAAACTATTGAAGAAGATTTCAGAGGTGACTGTAAATAAATTAAAGTCGGACGATTGGTGTCAAGAGTTTTTCAGAGAGGGACAGATCAATGAGAAAATCAACAATATTCTGGAGAATTATCCTGACCTTAGTTCTACACAAATAAAGAACATTGTAAGAGTAAGAAGATCATCAACCTCTTTCAATGAGAGATCAACTACAAAAGAAAACTTTTTCGGAATTCTTTCAGCCATTTTCAACAGACAAAGTGATACCTATGATGATCGTGCATTTCCTTACGACGGACTTAACTTTGATACGAAAGTGGAAGTGTTTGTAATTTACGTCATGAGAGTGGACGGGCTCAGTGAGGGTCTTTATCTCCTCATCCAGTCTGACGAATGGGTAAAAAAACTGGAGGAGAATTACAAAGGCAAAGAGGGTTTTTGTTTCGAGTTGATCGAACCTAATCTCAATCTTTATCTCGTCAAAAAATTGGAGATCAAGGATGTTTGTTCTCTTTCCAAATACGTTTCCTGCTCTCAGCTCATCGCCAACAATTCTTGCTTCAGCTTGGGTATGTTGTCTCCTTTGGACGCTGACCTTCTCAAAACCAACGGTTTGCATGTATACCGTGACATTCATTGGGAAAGCGGGGTCATTGGACAATTGCTTTACTTGTAAAAATTTTTAAATTAAATTTTTTTAAAAATTTACTTTTTTTTTAATAGGGAGGCTCAAGCTCGGGAACTTGGTGCTTCTGGTATGGGCTGCTTTCTTGATGATCAATGTCTTTCTGATTTCAATTTGGAATCTACTTCTCTGAAGACTTTCTATCATTTTACAGTCGGACATTGTACTAATGATGATAGATATCCACCATACGATTACCAAAAAGAAATCTATTAAAGTATGTTGCCTTTAATAATATTTGAACCATTTTATATGGATTCCCGCTTTTATTTGACTTAAATATCATTTCTTTTTCAGCATATTTTTCTCAATCAGAAATCTTTCCCTTTTATTAAATATATGTTTTAATAAAAATAAAAAAATTGAAAAATCAATCTATAATAATGGATGGGGTAAATACAAACAACCCAAAAAAAAATTTATAACATTCTAAACATATCATCAAGTTAATCAAATCAATAGGAGAAGGGGATCAAAAAGAAAATTTGCTGAGAAAAATCACTCGATCCACTTCTAACCTCAATTTGGACGAAAATCCAAAAATTGAAACACAAAATTTTATGTTATCAGTCAAATACGGCGTATATACCATGCAAGGTGATATTTATAAATTTATTTCGGAGATATTTTTAAATTCTTTTGCAGGGAATCGAGACACCCAAGAAGATTCTCATACTGCATTACTTTCAAAATCCAAGAAAAAGAGTGAGAATGATTCCATGGATACATTCGCCTTTTTTGGTGTGTTCGATGGTAAGAAAATAGAAAAGAAAAAAAATTATGAAGAAGCAAATACATTTCGAGAGATGGGAGGAATCTTATATTTAATTAAAGAGATGTTCTCCAATAATATATGGAAGAAAAATATATAATTTTGAATATTTTTAATTAGATTTCAATCAGTTTTGATATTATAAAAATTAATTTATTTTATTAAAATTATAAATGAAATATTAAATCTTAAATAGGACACGGAGGTCAAAAAGCAGCGGACTATGCATCAACTTACATCCACAAATATCTGCTCGAAGAGCTTAAGACCACCAAGGACATCAAACAGGCTCTCAAAAACGCCATTCGTTCTACAGAGTCCTCTTTTTTGTTCAAAGCAAAGAAGGAGAAACTTTTAGATGGGACAACTTTGTGTGTAGTTTTGATTTACAAAGGTTTTTTTTTAATTTTTTTTTTTTTTAATTTTTTTTTTAAATTTTAATTTTTTTTGATCATTTTTTTACTTATATCATTGAATATTTAGTATGTTGATTAGAAATTTAGTATTTAATTTTGATTTTGATAGTTTTTTAAAATTTAATTTTTGTTTCATTGGAAATTTTTTTAATTATCAAACATATTAAAAAGTTTATTAGAAAATTTAAACCTTTTATTTCCACAAAAAAAAAAAAAAAGATAGACTAGTGTATGCAAATGTAGGAGACTCGGAGATCATTCTTTCTAGGAACACCAAAGCTGTTTGCCTTTCCGAGTTACACAACCCTCATAAAAACAGCAAAGAGGAAGAACGTGTAGTTTCTGTCGGAGGAAAAATCAACAAACACAAAAGAGTAAAAAAAAAAAGTTTTTCGGGTTAATTTTTGTTTTTACAAAGCGATTTATTTTATTTTTATACAATTTTTAATTTCACTTTATTATTTTTTAATTTTGAGTACAGTAATAATTTTTTTCATATTTTTCTATAGGTTTGCCACCCTGTAATAAATCCTATGTTTTGTTCGATAGCAGTATCAAGATCCATGTAATTATTCCATGTTTTTATTTTTATTTTTTTTTTAAATATTTTTAATTTTAAAAAAAATTTTCAGAGGAGATATTTTGTTCAAAGAAGAAGAGTTCACCAAAGGTAAAAAGTCCGGGTTAACTGCTGATCCTTTCATTGGGGAAATCCAGCTCAAAGAAGACGTTAATTTTTGTATTATTGGTAACAAAATTTTATTGTGTTTATTTTTAATTTTTATTATTTTTTAATTTTTATTTTATTTTTTTATTTTTCATTTTAGCTTGTGATGGATTGTGGGATGTATTAGGATACCAAGAGGCAGTAGATTATGTTTTCCATAAACTCATCGAGAATAAAAACAGCCCTCAGTCTGTGTCTGAGTTCATTGTCCGCACCGCCTACGAGAAAGGCAGCCAAGACAATATCACTGCCCTCGTCATTTTTTTCAATTACCAAAAGACTCCCAATTAAATTAAAATTATTTTCTCGTTAATAAAATTTATGCTCAAAGGAAGTTTTTCACCAAAAGTTTTAGATTTTAACAAGTCTAGATACTTTTAAAACTCTTTAATTCTTGTTTCTTCCATCCTTTTGAGAATTTAATGAGAAAATAAGAAAAAAAAAAAAAATGATCACATTTGAAGAAAAGAAGAAAAAATTTGAGGACTATTTGGATGCTTCATTCTCATTATGGTTCGCCATGAAAATCGTTCTCCAAAATAATGTATGTGGAAATGAAACTGAGGAGACAGTACAAGATCTCAAATTAGATGTGATGGATATGTTCCCATTCCCTCCTGATGATTTGAGTAAATTCAAAAATTCTAAAAATATAAGAGTATATTTAATCTGATTTTTATTATATATGTTTTCATAGAAACATATAAAGAAGATTTGGAAGATATCTTTTTTGAATATTTTGATGAGGCATTCAAAGTTAATGTTGAAGATAATTCTATTGAACAAATTTCATCTGATTTGGTGGTTCGTTATGATGAATGTATCAAGGGAGAATTCAAGGAAATAGATAAATTGATAGAGTTCTCAATCAAACAAAAAGATGTGATAAATGATACACCAATAAAGAAAAAGAAAATCAATAAAAAGAAAAAGAATCCAAAGATGACAAGCAAAATGGCAAAAGAATTAGAGGAAAACAATATTATTGAAGAAGAAAATAATGAGAATATTGATAAAATGGATGAATTGGATTTAAATGACAAAGATGATGAAGATAATCAAGAAAATAAAAAGGAAACAGGATGGAAAGTCCAAAAGAAGAAAAAATAAAAAAAATTACTTTGTCAAATAAAATTTATAAATTTATTCCTTTTTGATACAATCTAGTAACTTTTTGAAATAACATATAAACAGTTTAAATTGTCAAGTAAATTTTATTGATAGTCAAATAGTTTTATGGTAAAAATTTTTTTATTGTAATTATATGCATTTTCTCAAGACATTGAGACCAACTTCATCGTATTCGGATTTGTTCATCCAGAATGATTCTTTATCCTTCATGATATCTCCAAGTACAGCACCTCCTAAGAAGACCATGTGTTTACGACGTGGAGGATCTTCGATTCTCAATTGGAATTTCTTCAACAAATCCTTGTTTCCTTTCAAAACATCTTTCAAGTACAAATCCTTGATATCTTTTTCAAGACGAGAAGGAAGACCAGGATACATAGAGGAACCTCCAGACAAAACAATGTGTTTGTAGAATTCAGCACGAAGATCGATATCAGCGCTTTGAATGCATTCAAAGATGAGATCAGACATACCTCCACTCTCAACGTCAATCAATGCAGGTTTGAACAAAGCTTCAGGAGCCTCGAATCTTTCTCTTCCAATTTTGATGACTCTACCGTCAGGGAGATTAAAGGTATCGATCAAAACGGTGGTTTCAAGAGCAAGTCTTCTTTCGAATTCGAGATCGTGTCCAACATAGCAGAGTTTTTCTTTGATTTGACGTACAGTTTCGAAATCAGCAGTTCTATTGAAAGCATAACCTCTCAAGAGAAGTAATTTAATCAAATAACGAGTGATATCACGACCTGCAACATCCAATCTCTTGGTCAAGTGAGGAAAAGAGTAACCTTCATATACAGGCACAATGTGGGTTACACCATCACCACTATCACAAACCACTCCTGTCAAGAGACCTTGAGCATAAAGTACCAATACAGCTTGAATTGCAATGTATACTGATTTGAATCCATAAGTTTCAAACATAGCTTTGATCATTTGTTCTCTGTTTTGTTTTGGATTCATTGGAGGCTCAGTCAAAAGAATTTTAGTTTCTTTTGGATTGATTCCCAATCTCTCTTTGAAGGTATAGTCCCATACATGGAAGATATCTTTCCAGTTTCTTACAATACCATTTTCAAGAGGATAACTGATTTGGAGATATTGTCTCAATTTGGCTGCTTCAGTACCAACCATAATATCCTTCAAAACAACTATAAAAAAAAATTTATTGTAAATAAAAAATTAATATTTTATTGAGGTATATAAAATTTTTGTTTGATTTATATATTATTTACCATTTTCAACTGTATCAGTTTCATAACGCATGATTGGTCTTCCTACCATAGATGGGAAAATAGCTTCTGGAAAATTGGCTCCAGCAAAACCAGTTTTCACAAATCCTGTACCATTATCGCAAATAACAATGCTCTATGAAGAAATATTTTTTTAAAATTAAATGCAAAAATAATGCGACAATTTTTTTTACCTTATTAATACCACTCATTTATTTAATATTTTAATTTTTTTTTTATTTTATTTATATAAATATTTGAATACAATATATAAATTATATATTTTTCAGTGTTGTATTATATACTGCAAAATACAAAGTGTTGGGTTAATTTAAACAAATAGAAGCGAAATATATTTAATTTCATTTCATAAATAATTCTATTTGATGCAATTTATTGATAAGGGTGATGATTTTCTTCTCCATTATTTGAAAATCATCATAATTATCTTTTATCAAAACAAGATTCCTTTTGATGCTGGAATATTTCTTTTTGAGAGATGTTATTTTATATTCAAGATGTCCCTCACGATTTTTGAAAGAAGATATAATTTCCCTATTTGCAGAAAATTGTTTTTCCTCCAGAAAGGAGCTAACATCCTTGATTCTCTGCTTGAGATTTGTATCATTTTTCTTCAATTTTGAAATTAAAGAAATGATTTTTTTATGATTAGATTGGATCAATTTATTTTCTCCTTCGAGCTCCTCACATCTTTTCTCTTGTTTTTCAGTCAATTCCACTTGAATTTGACTGATTGTATCAATATCCATGAAGGATTGAGCCAAGATTTGAAAGTTTTCTTGCAACTTTTTGAGAGTGAACTCCATGTGCCTTTCAGAGACATTCAGTCCAAATTTGTGTAAGTTCAATTTTCTGTATTCGATGAGTTGTTTTTTTAAACTATTTTGTACGAAGGAAGGTTATTAAAGCTTGCACAAATAAAAAAAAATAATAAAGGTTTTACTCCAAAAAAACTTCGTCACAAGGATGCATGTAAAGCAAGTCTTTCATGTTTGGAAGAAAACAATCTTCTAAAATTACCAAATAGTGGTGATGAGATTTAGTGAGGAAAGAAACACCCACGATTTTACTTGGAGGATGAATAGAAATATTAAGAAAAGAAGAAGACAAAGGGAGAGAAGAAGAGGTTTCAGAAAAGTGAGGGATTTTGATGTAATTCGCCCCAAAAAAATGTTTTACAATTAAAAAGTGGGATTGAGGAGTATAGGAATGAAAAGAAGGGAAAATATCAACCTCAATATTTTTGGTAATCCTATAATCCTCCAACAAATTGTATTCACTGATCAAAACAAACATCTGCGAGGGATCAGAAAACTTCCACTTGGGCTGAATGAAACCGTACTCAGGACTCAAGTAGATTTGTACGAGGTGTTCTCTGAAAGCAATACAAACAGTCTCAAAGAGATCAGAAGAAACAGATATGATATCACTTCCCTTTAAATGTACTCCACTTTTAGGGACATTCAAAGGTCCTTGAAGCTTGGCTCTTTCCCAGTCAATGTACTCATAAAAAACAAACTTGTTGCTTTCAGTTTCGGAAAGCAAAAAAGAGTTTTGTTCGATTTGTTTGATCCACTTGGAAAGAGAGATCGATCCTTCTGTGTTCAGCCTTTTTTGTACCAAAAGCTTGATAGAAGAAATCACACTGATAGGTATGACAGTTCTTTCGGGAACAACAGGACAAAGTGCATAGATTTTGTCTTCTGCCAAAAAATATATTGTAAAATACTCAAAGTTGAGGTTCGAATTGCTGAAACAAAAACTGTAAACTTTTTCTTCTGTGATAATTTCTTCATTCAAATTGAATGTTTGTTCAGGTTCATCAACGTTAAAATATTTGTACAATCTTTTTTTTGATTAAAAATTTTTTTTAGTTTTACAAAGAAAAAGTTTTTGTTACCTAAATACGTTATCATTCCCTAAAACTCCAAAGTGAATATCACTTTTTGGATGCCAACTAAATTTTCTTATTTCCATGTTTTTTAGATGAACTGATTTCGGTTTGATGGAGCTATCTTTCAGCATGGATAAATCCAATATGGTAAAATTGTTTTTGCCAATCAATGATAAATGATCACAATTTCTATTGAGAATTATTTCTTCGACATGATAGTCCAGATTTAATTTATATTTCTTGATGTTGATTTATACAATGATTTATGAGAAATTCATTAGAAAAAGAATTATTTATTTACCTGATAATCTTTAAAATTCTCAGTATTGATAGTATATAGGATGTTATGATGGTAGAAATAAAATATCTTTTTGGATAGATCATAAGATATCAAATTTTTTGCTTGGATGGGAGGATATTTGTTTTTAAGTTTGTGGAAAAGATTTAGATCTTCAAATTCGAGCATATTAATCAAAGAAATGTTTTTTATATAAAAGCTATAATCATCTTCATAAACATCATTCTCTGGATTTTGGTCATCAAAGTAATTTTGATTATTCATTTTTTTTTTTTTTTTGAAATTGATGCATCAAAGCATACAGTCGCGAAATAATAATTTGATTGGATTATAAATGCATTTTATTTATCAAAACAAATGTTAAATTAATTGAGGCGGGGAAAATTTCAACATTTACATCCACCTTCCGTATTATTGTTCATCTGTTGTTCAAGTTCTATAGGTTTGGAAGTACCAATCTCTTCATCATTATCACCATTACCATCACCAGGTCTAGTAATTACAGATTGTTTGTATATTTCAGTCAAAATTGTTTGAAAGGCTAACTCTACATTGGTAGCATCAAGAGCTGATGTTTCAATGAAAAATAACCCATGATGTTCAGCAAATTCTTTGGCAGTTTCAGTAGGTACCTCTCTGGTAAAGATAAAAAAATATGTTCAAGAAAATTTATGTATTTATTTATTCAAAAGACAATGATTAAAATGAAGGGATTTATGATAATAATATGAATTATTTATATATATTAAATTATTTGGTAGTTTGAACAAAAAAAAAATTCACCTTAAATGTCTCATATCGCATTTATTTCCAACCAACATAATAACAATGTTTCCAGCACTATTTTCTCTCAATTCGCTCAACCATCTTTCTACATTTTTAAATGTTACTTGTTTAGTAATATCATATACCAACAATGCACCAACAGCACCTCTATAATATCTGTATTATAGGAATAAAGTTAAGTATTTAGATAGATTTATCGTTTATAAATGAATATTTTTCAAAAATATAAAATATTATAAATTTACGCTGAAGTGATTGCTCTATATCTTTCTTGTCCTGCCTATTAATTTTACACACCAAGTTATAAATTTAAGAAATCAATTTTAAATTCGTTTTACAGTATCCCAAATTTGAGCTTTAATTGTCTTTCCATCTGCTTCAATTGATCTGGTTGCAAATTCTACTCCAATAGTTGATTTTGTTTCGAGATTAAATTCATTTCTTGTAAATCTGGAAAGCAAATTAGATTTTCCAACACCAGAATCTGCATTTCAAATAAAGTTTTTTTTTTAATTTAATCAAAAAAATAACTGAAAAATTTGAAAATTAAAATATTTTACCTCCAATCAATACAACTCTATTATTTGATGATAAAAAAGGATTGATAAATAAATATAGGAAAAATATAAATCGTTATAAAATATAAAGATAAATTGAAAAGGTGTAAATTTTTTGGAAAAATAAATCTACTTGAATAAGAAATCGTATTCTTTTTGATTGTCCATTTATTCCTACATACAGTTTATAATAGAATGAGTTAATAGAGAAGAATAAATTGTATAAATGAAGGGTACCTTTGTTTTTTTTTTTTAAAATAGTTCGATATAAATAAAGGGTGAGTTTTTTTTAATATTTTATAATAAAATTTTAAAGTGAAAAAAATTAAAAAAAAAGTATTAGAACGCATGTTATTTAAAGAGAAAATTTTTATTTATTCAAATAATTCACATTATATACAAATTATGCATAATCTCAATCCTATAAAATATTATTCCTCAAATAATACTCTTGGTTATAAAGTTATGAACTGAATAAAATATAAAATTTTATATTTTTTATTTTTTATTTTCTAAAACTTCTTCCAATTCTTGTATTAATTGATTGATTGCAGATTTATTCTTTTCAATCAAGCTCTCTTGTTCCAACTTGATCTTTCTTTCCCTGATTCTTTCCTCCCTCGAGATCTTGGGTTTGTTTTCTTCAGTATCCTTCTCAGAAATGAAAGTTTCAAATATTTGCAAGAGATTCTCTTGTAAAGGAAGATTACTAAAACTTGATTCAATTTCAGAGTATTCTTTGACTTCAAATTCTTTATCAGAGTTTTCTTTTTGAGTATGAATATCTTTCTTGTTCACATTATCGGTTTTCTCTTCTTTTTCGTCGAAAATGGAAAAAATTAAAGAAGAATCTTGCCAGTTTTTGAGTAAATTTTGAAATTCTTTTTCTATTTTTTTGTGATTCTTGGAAAATTTTTCAATGTTTTTTGATGTAATCTGATCTTCTTTGTGAATTTTAAGAGAGTACAAATAAATTTGAGTTAGGACAGTTTTGAGGTGATACTCAGTTTCGATAGAGTTTTTTTTCAAGAATTTGGAGAACTTTTCTTCATCAGAATTGATCCTGCTTGTTTGAGGGACTGCTTTTTCGTTTTTTACAAACCAATTTTCAAATTTAGTGATCTCATTCAAATCCCTTGTTTGTTTGGGTATGATAGAGTTGAGTTTATCAAAAATGTTAAGCAAGATACCTTGCGATTTGTTTGAGGACAAAGGAAAAACAAACAAGGAAACTTTTGATATTCCCAAAATCAAAATATGGAAAGATTTTTTTACCAAAAGAATGTATTCCCTTAGTTTTTTTAAATGTTCTATTGATTTGAAATCTCTCTTTACTTTAGTATAATTGACGAGCAAAGTGTACAATTTATCAAATTTTTGATTTTCGATTTGGGCGAGGGAGATACAAGGATCACCACCAATCAGGAGAGGATCATTCAAAACATTTTCCATTTCTCTATTGAGATACTAAATATTTAAAGTAAAAAAAATAAATAAATAAAATTACCTTTTTATTATCTTCACAGAATATAAAAATAGCATGATAACATTTGTAGTGTTGTTTTCAATTTTTTCTCTCAGAAAATCCAGTCTGTCACTCGTTTTGTCATCCAAATTAGCGACATTTTTAGAAATCACATTTGATAATCTATAACCATTCCCAACTATCTCCACTTCTTGTATTATTTTTACAGAGTGGTTTAGTTGATCAATGAATTCGTTGTATATTTGATTAAACTTTAATAGATTTGTTATCATTTCTTCGTGATATCTCTTGTATAATTTCCTTTGAAAATAAATTTTGTAGAAAGAATGAATTGCCATCCCTATTAACAAGAAAAAAAGCGATCTAATTCCAAATAAATAGCTATTCAATGTGATAAGGAGCGAATAAATCAATAAAATATAGATATTTTCTAATAAAATGTTTTTAAGAGTGGTTATGATTTCTTTTCTTGATGGAATAACTTGAATATTCAGATTTATATCAATCAATCTTTCGATATCCAAATTATACTGCTTTTCTATAGTTTTATGGAATGAATCACAGATCAAAAAATGATAAAGAGAACGATAAATGATATTGATGGAAGTGTCTGATTGCAAATTCTCTATTATCTTGGATTCTAATTTATCATCTAATTTATCATCTTTTTCAATATTTTCATTATTCACAAATTTGATGCCATATTCATTATCGACATCTATCTCCTTGAGATATTGGGCAAAAGGAGAGTCTTCAAAGATAATTTCATTCATCAAAAGTTGAAGAAGAAAAATGAAGAATGCAATTTTATTTTTATTCAAAGTTGCTTCGAAGTAATTAAAAATCTCTTTTTAATCATCGTGAAACCAAAAACGATGATTAAAAAAAATCTTTAATTTAATAATTTAACATAATAAACATATAGAATGTGCCACTAGAGAAATAGAAAAAAAAAATCACTTTTGTTGCAACAATCTCGTAATCAACATCTTTTGTTGAAGGTTGAGGGGGTTGGGAAGAAGGATATTACATCTGATGAAAAGATCACCCCTCTGATTGTGATTTCTGAACATCCCTTCGTTGTTGAGCATCTTTAAGGTGCCTGGTTTCACAAACTCGTTGACGTTGTTGAGGGATACGTTTATCACTCGCAAATCCAATGTTACTACACTAATGTTGCACACATTACCGCTGGTTGCCTCAGTGAAGGAGATTGTGGCATCATATACCAAATCATTGTTCTGTCGAACAAACCTGAAATTCAAAATCAAGAAAATTGATAAATAATAATAAATTTATAATTTTTGTGAAGGATTATTATTTTTTATTAATAATTAACAAATTAACCAACAATAAACAATAATGATAAAATGTTTTTAAAATTAATTGATTTCAATTTTAAATTACCTTGAATGGGGCTTTTCGCATAATTCCACCAATAAATCCCTATTTTTCTCAGCATTCACCAATATTTGTGTTCCATTGGTATAGTGGGGATAAACTTTCAGCTCAACTCTTGTATTTTCATGGTTGTTCCTCTTAAAACTCAATTGTTTGATGCATCCGGAATATAAATCTTCAAGAGAGACATCTATCTTTATCTTTGTTATTTTTTTTTGTAGATCCAGATCATTGGGTGTATTTCCAAGATGATTGGTTTGTATTGAATTTGGAATTTTTGTTTCTTTATCATATTTGTGATTATGAAATTTTTCACAAAATTCAAAATATTTTTGTCTTGATTCTGGCTCAATCAATATCTCATAAGCATCCTTTTTTTTAAAAAAAGATTGGAGAGTATTAAAATAATCTTAATATAATTTAAAGAGTGGGAATTTTTTTATTACAACCAATTTTGAAAATAAAGATGATGCGAATAATTTTTTATCATGTTCAGATTGAAGATCAGGATGCAATTGCTTGGCCAAAAATTTATATTTTTTCTTAATATCGTTTTCTCCACAAAATCTAGTCAATCCCAGTCGAGAAAACAAACAATCATTCAGATTTTTGTTGCTCATTTTAATCTTGGGCGTAAGATACTTTATTATGACCTGTCAGTATATCTTAATTTTTTTAATTTTTTTTATTAATTAAAATAATTATTAAACATAAAAATAGAAAACTGCTTCAACAATTGCCATTAATTGAATCCACAACTGAACAAAAAAAAATTAAAGAAAGATGAAAATCAAAAATTAATTATTAATTTTCACTTAAAAATTTTATTCAATTTATTATTTTTTTTATTATTTTTTTTCACTGAATTCTTTTTTTTACTTTTCTTTTGAATATTATAAAAGTTTTTTTCACATCATATGATTCTCATATGTTTCTCTTCACTTTTGACGAAATTATTATTCATATATGATTTGAGTTTGTTAATTTACAGGATATTATTTAACAAATATAAATGTTAAATGTTTATAAAATCATTTTATTTGTTAAATCATTTATGAGTGCGTTTAAAATGTGGTCCGTTTGGTTGATAATTTTTGGAGATGAAATTTTTTAAATTTTAAATAAAAAATAAGATTCATTATCATTCTAAGGTAATTGGGAGTTCAGTATTTTTTTTTATCTTTCAAATCAGAGTTGTTATTTACTTTTTATAAATTAAAAAAAAAAATTCTTTCAATTTTAGTGTATATTTAAAGTTTTGATTTATATATATTTGGAAATGAATTTGGAAAACATGGAAATCAAAAATGTTGGTCCATATATTATGGGAAGGACTTTGGGGACTGGCGCTAATGGTACTCTTTTTAATCTATCAAATATATATAATTTATAATTTCCCTTTTTATAATTATTGTTAATTAGGTAAAGTAAAATTGGGTTTCCATAAAGATACTGGCTTCAAAGTAGCCATAAAAATTATCATCAAGAAAAATTTGATCAATAAACCTGGGATGCAAAAAAAATTGGAGAGGGAAATAGCAATCATGAAATTTCTTGATCATCCAAATGTTTTGAAGCTATATGATGTTTATGATACTCCAAATTATTTGTAATTAATTTTTCATAAAAAAATTTATGATCCTTTAAAATCTCAAAAAAAAAAATTTCAAAAGCTTTTTAATATTGGAACATGTTGAAGGGGGAGAATTATTTGATTATTTATTGGCAAAAGGGAGTTTGCATAAAGATGAAGCATTAAAATTCTTCAGACAAATAATAAATGGATTGGAATATTGTCATCACCATTTCATTTGGTAAAATATTAATTGGAATTTTCAATAGACAACTCCCATTATAAAAATATTTATTATTATTAATATAGCCATCGAGATTTGAAACCAGAAAATCTCCTTTTAGGTAAATTTTGAATTTATTTTTTTATCGAAGAAATCTGAAAAACTAATTTATAAATTTCCTCCAATTATCACCATAAATAGATATAGATATGAATATCAAAATAGCTGATTTTGGAATGGCGGCGATGATGAAAAATGGATCATTACTCGAGACATCATGTGGATCTCCCCATTATGCAAGTCCAGAGGTAATCACTGGCTCCAAGTACGACGGATTGGAAGCCGATATTTGGAGTTGTGGAGTAATATTGTTTGCATTGCTTGTTGGGAGACTACCATTCGATAATCCCAATGTCAGGAGTTTATTGAATAAAGTAAAAACAGGTAAAAGGAGAAGAAATCTTATTTTAAAATGATAAATTGGAAGCTAATTTATTTGAAATTAAATTTTCAATTCAATTTATTTGAATATTTTTCACTTAGGTATTTTCACCATGCCCAAAAATCTTCCCAAATCTGCAAAAGATATTTTATGGAGGATGTTGGCAGTTGATCCCAAGAAGAGAATAACTATCGCTGAAATAAAAAAGCATCCATTTTTCCTCTCTGATGGATTCATTCCCAATCCCTCTCCACAAAATCTCCACAGCGAATCTAATATCTCTTTTAAAAGTGAAGAGGAATTGGATGTGGAAATTCTCAATACTCTTTTATCCTTTTGGGATGAGAAAAAGGAATTGATAGAGGAGCTTTTATCTGAAGAACCAAATTTACCCAAAAAATTTTATGAGGTTTTGATCATCAGAAGGAAGAATCTTAATGGATCTTTTAATCCAATTTTGGGGAAATCCATCAATCATAATAATAATATCAATGGCAATAATAATACCTCCTCTCATAAAATCGAATCTAAATCCCCTCCATCAAATGATATCATCAACAATAAAGTTGATAAAAAAAATCTTCACAACTCCACCCCACAACCACCCATTCATCAAGAAAACATTAATAATAACACTTCCTCAACATCAAATGGAAGCAAAGAGAGCAACAATATCTCGAATGGATTAAAAAAGTTGAAGGAAAAAAGGCAAAAAAAGCATGATACTCTCAAAGGGGAAACTCTCCACTATAATCCGAACATCATGGAAAATAATACTCCAATCCAAAATCCTAATAATCCTCCTCAAAATTTCATGTACGAGAAATACAGATTCATGGCGAACGATGAAAAGTTTAAGAGCAGATCTGTCGATGAAGAAAACATAGAAGCCAACAAACTTCTAAAAGCAAGAGCTAATTCCACTACCTCTGTAGAGGGAAAGAGTTTCTGGAGCAGGAGAAGCAAGAAGGAGACCAAGAAAGAAAAGGAGGAAGCTCCGCGTAAGACTTCATGGCTCTCCTCCATGCTTAAAAAAGCCACCAGCAAGAAAAAGAGCTCTGCGATGGAATCTGACAGCAAGGATGAATCCTCCAACAATAACCCTGAACCATCAAGCAACAACAGTGATGATTTCTATTCTGTTTGTTGCGAGTTCTACTCTAAGGAGCAGCTCGCTACTTTGCTTGAGGAGATCCTCATGAAGTTGAAAGTCAATTACAAGTTGCTGAGCAAGGGTAAGTTTATTAAGGCTACTTACACTGTTGGTGAGAACTCTGTCAAGTTCACTTGCAACATTTCTAATGGTGTCCATCAAATCACTGATACCAACAAATTGCCTCTTCTTTTGGAGTTTTTCAAACAGTCTGGTAATCAGGGTCTTTATCAGTTTATTTGCAAGCAAATCGAGAATATGATCAAGAGCTAAAAATATTTTCATTTCCCACCACGGCCTTTAAAATTTTAATTTTTTTGATTGTGTATTATGTTATTCGGTATTAAAAAACCATTCCATCTTTAACTACTTGTATTATAAAGAAGAAATTCTTGAAATATATATAAAAAAAAATGAAAATTAATCTTATTTTTGTCCTCATTTTTATTTGTTCTCTCCTCTTTATTTCTTCCCATGCATCTTTGTCCAAAGTTGGAGAAGTCAAAAAGGAATCTGACCTTTGTTTTGGTAAACAATTAAAAAAATATATCCAAAATTATTTTGGCTTCATATCCATTAAAAATAATTTTAATTTTAATCCCTTTCAACATGTTTTTATTTAGTATGCAAGCTTGTAATTTCATTCGCACAAGATTTCATTGAAAGAAACAAAACTGAACAAGAATTGGAAAATTTCTTGTCCAATGATGTTTGCCCACTCACTGGAGTCTATAAAATCCTCTGCCAAGATTTTGTCAACAACAATCTCCCAGAGCTCATCACTTATGTCATCAACAAAGAAAATTATACTGTGGCATGCACTCAATTGCATGCATGTACCAATTCTTCATTGACAACAGCCAACATCAATAATAATGGAGAGAATAATGATTGCATAGCTTGTAGATATCTCATCGATCTTTCCGTATCTATCTTGGGCTCAAATGCAAGCGTCAGTGCTATCCAAAACTTTTTAAATAACGTTGCATGTGAAGTAAAAAAATTTTCTTTTTAAAAATGTTGATTGCAATAATTATTTTATATTCTTCAATGTCAAAGATGAAGTTAAAATAAGAAATTTCATATAGATTAACAAATTTAATTTTTATTTTAGGTCATTCCTAATTCTTATACATCTGACTGCAAAGCAATCATCCAAGCAAACTACAATCAAATCATCACTTCAATCCAACAAGGAGAAAACGGGACCTACGCATGTACCTCCCAACTTAAAATTTGCAAAAACAACGCAATCGCTCAATTAGAAAAACAACAAGAATTGCCACAACCAATGGTTAACAAGAATTAATTAAAAAATTAATTAAATTTTAAATTTTAAAATTGTTTTTTGAATAATTGTTGAATAACTTTTTTCCAAAAGAAACTCCAAGCTGGTCCGTCTGAGGAATGCACCATTTGCATCACTGTAGTCACCCTCGTAGACTACTTCTTGGGAAGCAACAAAACCGAGGAGGATGTCGAAAAGTTCCTCGACACTGTTTGCCTCGTCTTTGGAGATGAGAAAGATGCTTGTGAAAGCGTAGTCAAATTCATCGTCCAAAATGGAATAGGCTACATCGTCCAAAACCAAAACGCATCCATTGTTTGTGCCAACATTGGAATTTGCAACAACAATAGCCTTGTTCTCTCTGACAAACTCAACCATCTCAAGAATATCATCTTCAACAAAAAACTCTCCGATGTTGTTCCTGGATCGAAGAAACTCGGCCTTTCTCAAAAGCCTGATTGCGATTCTTGTCAACTCATTGGTCAAAACTTGCTTAAAGTTTTGGGAACTAACCCTTCCCAAGTCAATATTGAGAACGTTCTCACTGGTGTTTGTAAATCTCTTTCCCCTGTCGACTCTGGTTTGTGCGAGGACACTTTGCACGCCTACATGGCCCAAATCATTCAATGGATCAAGGAGGGTGTTTCCATTGCAGACATTTGCTTGAGAATTTCATATTGTTAAAGTTTTTTTTTCAAAAAATAAATTTTCTAAAAAAAAACTTGAATTTTTCAGTATTAATTGAGACAATTTTTATTTTCATCAATTTTTTTTGTTTGACTTCCATTTTTTGATGCATTCATTCAAAGAGTTTTTGTGAGTTTTTTCTAGGTTTTTGGCTTCCTTGACATAAGATTTATTTATCACATGCAAAGGTTCCATTTTGATCATCTCCGCAGTAATTTTGGGATGAAAGTTGGTGGGGACAAACTCGCAGTCTGAAACATTTCCGATAGACATCAAGGGATAGAATTTGTTTTTGGTAATTTCGAGTCCACTGGCTACCTTTGAGAAAAGAATTTTGTCACAGAAAAAATAGATGGATTTAGTTTCTTGGAAGTCTAGAAAAACGCCAATTATCGAGCCCTCTCCAAATTTTGGAATTTTTTGGGGTTCTATCAATTTTCTGTTGTGCCTTTTTTCTTAGTTAAAATAGTAAGAAAATATAATTTTTTTTTTACCAAACCTTCCGGGAAAAAGGATTGTAAAAGAAGAAATATAATCCTTTGTCCTATTTTTTCAAATAATGAATTTAAAAAAATGAATTTTAAATGGAAAGATTACCAATATTGACAAAACATTCACATCAATGAAATGACAATGGACACCCAAGCATACAGCTTTATCTCCGCTCTTATTGACCTTTATTTCAAAATATTTGTTACTTTTTTGGTCATTCGAATAGCCAAATAGTGCTTAAGCAGAAAAAATTTCAATTAAATGAAAAAAAATTCAATTAAAAAAATTCAATTAAATAAAAAAAAATTAATTAAAAAATTTACATGTCCCAGTGATCCATTCACCTGCACTGTTTTTAAGGATTCGTCTATCTTTTACAGAGAAATTCTCCATTTTTTTTTCTATGGGAAAAAATGGTGTTCTAAATGTGTTGACAAAGAATTCTTTCCAATTTTTTTGGAGATTGATGTCATTGTCGACTTTTAAAAAATGTTTTGACATTTCAAAAAAAAGAGTATTGTCAAACCTAAAGATTTTTTGTTTTTGAAATGACATTATTTTAATGATTATATAATCATAATCATAATTCACTTTTATCTTTAAAGATCTTTTTAATATTCAGAAATTTTGTAAGAATTCAGTATTATTGATCTGTTATAAACAGATCCCCAAATTGAAAAATATCACTTTATGAGTTTATGTCAATGACAATTAAGGGGATTTTTACCATCCATTCCATTTCTTACAAACCCTTTTGCATCTGATGATATATGGAACATCCATCAAAAATAAGATTTTATATCTCAAAAATTTGTTCAAAGATTCCATTTTTTTTTTAAATTTAAAACATTTTATATAATGTTTAAGTTTGAAAAAAATTCATTGAGAACCTTCAAATTTTTCATTCGCTTATTATACCAAAACTATCAAAGATTTATGGATCCACAATAGGAAAGAAATTTTTGGAATTTTTCTAAGAAATAAAATTAAAAAAAATGTATTAAAATAATAATTTGAGGGAACAAGTTTTTTTTTATCAAAAAATTATGAGAAAGAAGTCAATTTATTCAAAAAGTCTTGATCAAAATGGATAGTCTCTCCTTTGCTTTCGCACATCCCAACTCGGCGGCCTTTTTGTACAAATGAATAGAAAGGTTGATGTTCTTTTCGATGTCATAGCGGCCATCCTCGTAGATGCCCGCAAGCTTAAAGTAAGCAAAGGAGTTGTTCAGCTCCACGGCTTTCTTGAGGAGCTTGATGGAAGTCCCAAAGTCCTTCTTGGTTCCTTCGATTCCTTCAAAGTAGATGATGGCCAAGTTGCACCTAATTAAAGAAACAAATAAAAATAAAAAATGAAAAATAAGATTTAAAGGAAAATAATAAAAATTAAGATGTAAACAAAAAATAAAAAAACAAATAAAAAATTAATATTTAAGAATAACCACATTTACAAGAAAATATTAAAACAAAAAAATAAGAAAAGAAAATTAAAATAAAATAAAACAAAATAACTAAGAAATTTTTTAAAAAATTTACATTGCATTAGAATTGTGCATTTTGATGGCTTGCTTGTAAAGGCGAATGGCCGTTTTGATGTCCTTCGTAGTTCCCTCTCCATACTCGAATTGGAGCGCCAAAAGGAAGAGACAGTAGGAGGTTTCTTCGTTTCGGAAGGTTTTGTCATCTCTCACAATTTCTGAAAAGATTTCGAAGGATTTTTGATAATCTTGCTTTTTGTCCCAGCCGAAATAAAATCTCTATTTTTCAAAAAAAAAAAAAAAAAATGAAAAAAAAATGGAAAACCAAAAATTCAAATTTCAATTTACAACAAAAATAAAAGAATAAAAAGTTTAAATTTAGATTTGATGAATAAAAAAATCATTGGCAAAAATTTTTCATTTTTTTTTAAACGTAATTCCAAAAAAAAAAAAAATTGGTGATAATTTAAAAATAAAATCATGACTAAATTAATTTTAATTATTATTTAAAAGAAGAATAAATATCTAAAATTAAAAAAGTTTTTCACCATTCCATTTGCAAACTTGTTTCCATTGTTGCTGCTTTCAACACATAGGTTTCTGGCTCTAGCTTCATCAGGGAAGCACTCTGTCCCAAAATACAGCTTGAAGCTGAGGACTGCCATCTCTTTAAAAGAAAAAAAAATTATAATCAAAAAAGATAACTTTAATTGAACAATAAATTAAAAAAATAAACAAAATCAATTAAAATTTAAAAATGATTAATTTAATATTATTTTTAAATTTCAATGAAAAAAAAAATTTTTTTTTTATTTTTCATTTTTTTTTTTTTACCAAGATTTTTCTCGTAATTGACGTCTCTTTTGGGTTCATTATTGTTTTCATTGTTGTTGCTGGATATCTTGAGTGATTCGATCTCGTTCTTGAGAATGTTGACGTCATCCACGCTCTGCCTCAACCTCTTGTTGAGTTTGTTATTACGCTCGTTGAGATCCAGCTTCTCGTCCAACAGTCTCTTGTTGTTGTCGTTGAGAGACTTGATCTTCCCAGTCTGTATGTTCTCATTTCCCTTGAAATAAATAAAACTTAAATGTGATGGTTGATTATCAAAGAATGAAAATTTTTTTTGTGATAATTTAATTTGGATCAATTTTTATTCTCACAACAACATAAAAACAAAATAATTGATAAATGAGATCCAAATTATCATTTGTATATTGATCCTTTACCGATCATTTTTACTAACTAATTTTCAATTGCATGAAAAAAATCATTTGAATTTCATGATCTCAAATTTTTAATCTTTAAAATTTGGATCTCTCAACATAAGATACCTATCATATTGTTTATAAATATTATCTATCTTTAATCTTAATTATTTATCCATATTAACATGTGATTAAATTAATTTATTATAAATTGAACTCCAATTATAAAGGATGTATAATTAATTGAGGTGATAAAAAAAAAAAAATGTTACGAATGAATTTTTAGTTGATTCTTGTTGTTTGGAACTCTCCTTTTCGTTCTCTAAAACGAGCTTTTTGAGCCTCTTGGACATCACGTTGTACTCTCCTTTCAACACTTGATTATCTTCGTTCAATCTTTTGTTGAATTTGTTCAAGATGGTATTATCACCCATCAGCAGGGTATTATGTTTCTTGAGAAGCTTGTTCTCGCTGGAGAGGAAAGATATACATTCCTGTTGATGGAGCAGAATGAGATTCTCCATCTCTATCAGACCACATCCTTCGCATCTTTTTAAATGATCCTCTTTTCTTTGAGGATGTTCCTTGGTTTCTTCGATCAAGATTTCTTCTTTGCAATAGATGCATCTGCATTTCAATCTCTTGATCTTATTCGACAATATCTCGTTATATTGAGTTTCCTCATTGCAATTCGCGCATCTATTTAGTTCATCGACGCAGGATATACATTGATTTCTTCCACATATCAGACATTGTCGTGCATGAAACATTATGTTGGAACATTCGCAAATCATATTTCCATTCACATTGAATATCAAGAATATATTTTCCATTTCCTGATTCTTTATGTAATATTCTTCTGATATATTCTATATTTTTGAAGAATAAAAAATAAATTTCCAGGTTCTATAAATATCAAACATACCATCAAATTAAATTCATTCTCAAACATTCAAGAATCTTTTTTCTTTGGTGCAAATATGAGACAGCAATTTTTTTTTTTTTATGTCAAAATATAACGAAATTATTTTTATAACAATATAATATTTCCAAGATGATTTTTTATTTACAAAATTCTTTTTTCCTTTCAAAACACACTATAACAAATCTTTCTCCCAAAAACTTTTGTTCTGCAGTACAAGATGGATTTTATCAATCCTTTCCTTGATGTACCGAACAAGGTTAAAGAGGGAAGTGTTCATATCAGTGTGCTCGATCAAAATCTCGGGGAACTCTTGCTGTTTCTCCAAAAGACGAACACCAAATGAAGAAAGAAAATCAAAAATGATCTGATAATTATCATTATAAAAACTGTTGTCACTGTCTGTTTTGTTATTAAAGATGCAATTGACAAGATTTTGGATTAACTTGGCGACTTCGACCAATTCTTTGGTACTTTCAATTGGAATATCCTTGTTAAGAATTCCGTACCTCTGAGGGGAACAAATGGCAGGACAGATGAATCTTAGAAATAAAAACCCGCTGAGAGCTTGGACGGAAACTCCCTCGAATTTCCTTTCAACTTGCCCTTGGATGTAGTAACAGAGAACTCTCAGCTGGAAGGGTGCTGCTTCAGGGTGTTTGGCAATAGATCTCAAGATCTCAGAAGCGATCTTTAATCTCTTCTCTTCATTCAATTTGCCCAGTTTTTCGATCTACAAAAAAAGGATTATGTTAGGGATGATTTATAAATATATTTATATCATCTGTATACATTATAAATATAATCTTATCTTCCAAACAATTAAAAAGAAAATTACCTTTTTGACAAATGGTGAAAGCAATGATTGGAGATAAAAAGATCCTACAAGTTTGGCATATTCGCTCATCAATTTGCTTGCGATGCTGTCTTCACGAAAGATATCAGATGGTTTAGAGGTGGAATTGACCTCGTTTTGTACTGCCCATCTCAACAAATTGATGGACTTATGATTGGCTTCGAAAAAGATAATCAAATTTTTGGTGAGTTTATTTTGCAATGTTTCAGTAGAGGCCATATAATAGCATAATGATACCATAACGAAACGATTATCATTCAAGATCACCTAATATTAATTATTTGGGTTATTATTTTCGAATAAAACATTCATACAAAATAAGAGGTTAAAAATAAGGAAAATAAAAATATTGTTAAAATATAGAAGAGAATATTGAATATATTTCAAATGCGTATCAAATTTGTTGAAAATATTTTTCAATGATAATATGCTATTCAAATTAGATTCTTTTTAAAATGGAAAAAAGGAAATTATTACATTTTTCATGGTCGAGAAATTATCAATGTGTTTGTGAAGATGAGTGATGATTTTATTGTATTTGGCTGGTTGTTTTTTCCTTTCAGCAAGAGATCCAGATGAAGAATATTCGGATGGATCGTCATTATCTCTGAATTGATTCTGAAAAAAGGAATTCTCATCCAATGATTGGAATCTCCTCATATTGGGGATCTCCCTTTCCTTCCTACTGTTATTTATCTCTTTTGATATTTCTTGTTCATTCAACGAATTGAAAAATCCAATGATGGAACCACTTTTCTTCATCATCCTTGGATTGGATATGTTGATCTCTTCATCTGTGCTTTCATCAGTAATACTGGAATTCTCACTGTGATGATTTCTTGTGTATGTTTTATCCTCCATCAAATTCTTAGGTTGCAACTTTAGAGCCTTTTTATAGATGAATTTATTGGGATCAGATTTGGGAGAAGATGTAGATATTGGTGTGTATAATTTATGTCCAGGCGAATATGAGCTTCTTTCTATTATTGTCGATTCTTCATCTATCACAGATGGTATATTGGATGATGGTATTTCTATATTCTTTGATTTTCTGAATTTGGAAAATAATCCCTTTTTTCTGGGCGTCATATTTGGATTCCCTGAATCTATTTCATTCACTGCCTGAACAAAATCTTTGAATTTATTAGATTTCATTTATAATTTATTTAGATCAAAATATATCGCTATTTTTATTTTCCAACAAAATATTCTATCTTTTTTCGAGAGATAATTTTCAACTCTTATATTTTTTTATTTTTTTTTCTTTCAACAATTATATAAAAATTCAGATTTTCCTTCTCAAAACTTTATCTTTGAAATATCTTAATCCTTTCGATCTTTGTATTTTTTCCAATATATTTTCAAAATATATTTTTATTTTTAATATTCCTTTTGCACAACATCAACAATAAAATCAAATTTAAGATTGGTTTTCAAAAAAATGGGATGCTTTATTTTGGAAATAAATTGGAAAATACTCAAAAAAAAAATGTAGAAATAAATAATTCCAAATTTATTTTTACTTCAGTTATATTTTGAAATTTATTTTTTTTTTAATTAAAAATTAAAATTTCTTTTTTTCTTAAAATGGACAAACATCATTTATGGTTCTAATGCCATTTCAGCACAAAAATTGCTGTAAGCTTTTTTCAGATCTGGATGGTACTTTAAAAAGGATTTGGTGATAAAACAATTGGGGGAATAATATTAAACTGTTGGATTCATCTGTATGCTCTTGTTCAAAAATCAGCAAATTGGAGCTAGAAAGGATTAAAGCTTAATTCAATTTTCCTATTTCCTGAATAGATTAAAACTTGTTTACCTTTTGATGATTAAGCATCAAAAAGCTCTGTAAGAAACTAAAGGGAAATGATTTCAAAAACACAATGAGAAGATAAAATCCCCAAAAAAAAAAAAAAAACTGTCAAGATTGTAAAGTCATCATGGAAGATCAAGCATTAGAATCTATCCTAATGAATAAAGAAAATAATCTGAATAAATTTGAAGATCCGAGAATAATCCAAAGGAATCATATCAACCTAATTCAAATGCAATCTCTGCTCACATTATTGAGAGATCCAATCAATGGAATATCGGTAGCCAATAGAAAATATCTCTTCAAATCATATCCCAATTGCTTTGTGGCAAAAGATGCAGTAACATTATTGATGGAAAGGCAAAAATTATTAAAAAAAAAAAAATGAAGACAAAACAAATTCAAATTTGACGTTACACAAAAATTTTTATAATAATTTAGAAAATCTCTTTTTTTTTTTTAAATCTCTTTGATGTTTACATAGGCTATCGTTACCAAGCAGAAACAAAGCAGTGGAGATTTTAGAGGAACTTAGGAAAAACCAAGGTAAAAAAAAGAGAGAAGAAAAAAATAAATTTCAATAAATAGATTGATTCCAAATTACAGAAATCTTTCATGTGGTTGATAAAGGTAAAAAAAAAAAAAAAAAGTTTTTTTAAAATTACAAAATAAAATCAGTAAAAAAATTTGATGAATAAAAATAAAAATAATTTGACAAAATTTCTTGAAAAATTTTAATTTTTTTTTTTAGATAGAAAATTTTCAGATGAAAATATTTATTTTAAGTTTTCTTCGAAAAAAAAATTGGTTGTTTTGGGAGGGGGATTTGCAGGGTGAGTAACAAAAGAAAAAAAAGATCGTTCACTTTTAATTTTCAAACAAAAGATCGTATATTGTGAAAAATATTGACTACGACTTATTTGATGTGGCTTACATTGACGATAAAGAACATTTCACTGGTTGAAGAATTTATATCTATTAATTTTTTAATTTATTTTATTATTTTTTATTTTTTATTTATTATTTTTTTTATTTTTTATTTTTTCATTTTATTTTTAAATAATTGTTTTTTTTTCATTTTAAACAGCTACACCCTCTTTGCCTTTTTTGATTGACCCTCTCACCAAAAATTCAGAAATCAGTAAAAATAAAATCACGTTCAACCACAAAAGCTACCTTCCAAATAAGTGCATTTTACAAGTAACTTTATTCTTTTTTATCAACAATTTTTATTGATTAAATTATTTTTTTATTGATTAAATTATTTTTAATATTTTTTTTTTAGGTTGGAAAGGTGACCAAAGTAGATACAACTTCTATCGAAATCTCACTCAAAAATTCAGAAAAATTGGAAACAATTTATTACGTAAAAAAAAAATTAATATAAATTTTTTAAAAATTTTTATTTATTTTTATTGTATCTACTTTTATGTTTCATTTATTTCAATTTTTTTTTTATTCGTTATTTCTACATTTTCATTTATTTTTATTTATTTCTATTTATTTATTTATTTTTTATTTTTTTTTATTTTTTTTTATTCATTTTTTCTACATTTTCATTTTTTATTTATTTTTATTAATTTATTATTTATTATTTCTAAATTTTCATTTTTTATTTGTTTTTATTTATCTATTTTAAAATTTTAATAAAAGGACTATCTTGTAGTTTGTTCAGGAAGTAGATACAACATACCTTGGAAAAGCGGGAGCACTTGTAAAATAGTGAATGCCATCGACTTAAATTCCCTCCTAGAAGCAAACTCCCTCTTGGACACATCTTTAGATATTGCAATATTAGGAAGTGGTGATTTTTTTTTATTTTGAGTATTAAAAACAATATTTTTTTTTTTTTTTTAATTTTTTGAATAACAAAAGGTCCTGTGGGTGTTGAGGTACCTTTTTTACCGATTTTTGAAATTTTAATTTTTTTTTTAAATAATAGATTGGTGCTCAAATAGCTACTGTTCTCCTCTTTTTTTTTAAAAATTTTTTTTATTTTTTTTAATTTTTATTTTAATTTTTTTGATTTTTTTTAAATTTTTTTTTTTATTTTAATTTTTTTAATTTTATTTTTTTAATTTCCCAATAGTTGTACCCAAACAAAAAAGTAACTTTTTTCTCAGCTCAAAAAACTTTTATGGAAAGATCTGTTCATTCTGCACACCAAAACGTAAATTTTTTTATTTTTATCAAAAAAAAAAATTTATAAAAATTTAACTTGGATTGCAGGTTTATGATTATTTATCACAACTAGGAAATTGCAGGTAATTTTAATTGTTTTTATATTAAATTAATTTTATTCAAAATAATTTAATAGATTTGTTTTGGGGGAAAGAGTGGAGAATATCAACACTGAAAAAGGACTGATTATAACTGACCAAGGCTCAAGATATAAAGCTCAAATTGTTTATTGCTGCCTCGGGTTCACTCCTAACACAGATTTTCTCAAAGAATATTTTAGAGATTGTTTAGGTCATTTTTTATAATAATTTGTTATTAAAAATAAAATTTAATTTAAAAATTGAAATAGATGCGAATTTTTACATAAAGACAAAATTCTCTCTCCAGTTTGAACAATATCCTAATATGTGTAAATAATTTTTTATAATAGTTTAAATATTTTTCATCTTGTTTAGTCGCAGCAGGAGATGTTTTGTGCTTTACTGGTGTTCCACTGGAAAAGCAAGGTGAATTTTAACATAAATTTTTTAAAAAATATTTTAAATTTGAAAAGAGAAACTGGCACAAAATGCAGAGTTTCATGCCAAGATTATAGTTGAAAATCTCATCAGAATGGAGTCTAAAGAAAAACTGATCCAATACAAACCTGAACAACGTCTCATGTTAATTTCTCTTGGTCCTCATCGAGCTATGCTAATTAAAAACCAAAAAGTACTTACAGAAGGTCTTTTAGCCTCAAAAATCAAATCTATTGGAGAATTTATTAACTTTAGATCATTCTCTAAATAAATGTAGAAAAAAAAAAAGTTTGTTTTGTTTTTGTATAATCCCGAAAAAAAGTTTAATTTCTCACATTTTTAAAGAAATAATAAAAAGAAATTTCAATTTTTTTTTTTTTACATCAATTAAATTGAATTGATAATAATATTATAAGCTACAGATTTAAAGAATAGATATCGTTCTTGTTCTCAAACTTCTGGTTGTTGGGCAAAGGAGGTTGGAAAATCTTCATGGACAACAACTTGTTGGAGATCTCGATGGCACTATCAACAGAATCACTAAAACCCTCCTTGATCAACAAGTCAATAAGATCAACAGCAGAAAAACAATTCTGAAAAGTCCTCCCGAGAATGCCGACATCATGAATGTCCCTCAAAACCAAGTTCTTGCGAATGGAGAAGACGATGTTGTTCAAAGTGATGTTGTCGAGGGAGTTCTTCTTGGTGGAGGTGGTGAGAGACTCGTTGAACTGAGGAGACAAAATATGAGGAGAAACAACTTTGGAAGATTTGGGTTGGGTTGGGTTACTATGACTGTGAAAATGATTGCTATGACTATTGTGACTATTGTGATTACCATTATTACTATTATTATTATTATTATTATTGTTATTATTAAAACTCATGTGTCTTGTGTTGTTCGTGTTATTATTGACATTGTCCCGGCTAGGAAGGGGATTACTGATTGTAATATTATTAATATTATTATTATTATTACTAGGGTTATTATTGAAAACGTTATTCGTTTTGTTTTCATTAAGAACGTTATTGCTGTTGTTGTTTGTTTTGCTGCTGTTTTCACTGTTGTTGTTATTATTGATGGTGGTGCTGACGGTGGTGATGACGGTCGGGTGGCGTGGGCTGTTGGGCTGCAGGTTGTTTTGAAAATTGAGGTTTTGGAGGATGGGAAGTGGCGTAGATTTGTGTATTGTAGATAATTGAACTGGGTTGCAAAACCTGTAAAGTTCTAAACAAAACAAAAAATAACTTTTATCAAATTGATTTTATCTTTTTTCTTTTTAATAAATAGTTTAATTTTGTTTATCATTTATTTTTTATTTTTTATTTTTTATTTTTTATTTTTTATTTTTTATTTTTTATTTTTTATTTTTTATTTTTTA